>JAOUZG010008117.1:1158625-1228319 GCA_026289955.1 Argiope argentata | reverse complement strand
CACACACACACACACACACACACACACACACACACACACACACACACTAGCAGCAGGGATTTGAATATTTAAAAAAACATATCATAAGTAGCGTCAACAAATATCTCTAGAAACCTTTCCACAATTTATTATTTTACTATCTAATCTGTCGACAAGTTTTTGGAATTCCTTTCATTTCTGCTAACACATTCTCTAACCTTGGAAACGCAATGAAACACATATATACTCGTGGCTTATCTTTTTTTTAAAAAAAATCAAGCATTTTTTCTGTTACAAAACTTTCAAGTTTGCAAAAAGGAAACCCATTTCGCGCCCATCGAAATTACAGATAAGCGTTTAAAATGCTGCCGACATTATGAGTTGGCACTGCTGCAATGGATCTGCTCTGTCGCAAGACTCGAGCAAAAAAAGAGAGTAAGCTAACGAAAATGCAGCAGAGATGGCTGGAAAGTAAAGGGGAGAAAGTTGTGAGTGTTTTCTGGGTGCTGATAAGTTAACGACCCAATCCCAGAACATAAAGATGGCTCTGGAGATCAGCTTAAGGAAGCCGTATCTGCGAGGGAATGGCAGCATCCCCATACCACCTTCTGTGCACACAAGACAAGGATCGCTTTTACTTGCAGGTCTCGGATCAAGATCGATTTGCTTTTCCAAACTTACCACAGATAAGGCTAAGCGATCTTCGGTTCCATTTTTTCAAAATTAACGAGACAACCCTTTTACTGCGTTGTTTGTTTTGCGAGAGGTCCAAAGAGCGCTGCTGCGGCCGGAGATCTCTTATCTCCTGTCTTCTGTTGTGGGAAAAAGCATTCGCCTTCTTATCAAAGGAGTCCTGTCGGAAAAACTTATTGCAATGAGATTCATGGACCTTTTAGAAACGGATTGTGAAAAATATTTTTCACATACGGAATGCAAAGCATCGGCAGATTCTGGCATCAAAACATTCTCAGTTCTTTCAGCTCTTGCTGTGTTTGTAGATAAGCAGGTTCTTAAAGTAATTTCGGACAGGAAAATTGATGCTATTTCTATTCTGTTTCTTTTAAATATGAAAGATATTCCTATTTCAGCTTTGGATTTGTAAAAAAAGCTGGTAAACAATCAATATATTTTCTATTTGTTTTTTGAATAAAAAAGGAAGTGTGTTATTAAGTGTTTATTAACTATGTCCGAAGTGTTTTATTGTGTGAAGTGTGTTATTATGCGTTTAAGTGTGTTATTAAGTGTTTATTATTAACTATGTCCAAACGAATCTATCATACTTAAAACTACATAAATCTGAGACTCAAGTACATAATGTACATATATTAAACTATCCAATGCATCTCGGAGACCGAAATTTTAAAATTTAACAAATAATTTTTCATTTGATATTTAGTATTGTTTTGGATAATCAATCTCAGGTATTTGTCAATAATATCGTTTCAGATAATCGTAGGGAAAATCGATTTACTCTTGAATAGAACAAATAACTGTCGTCCTGATGAATTTTCTTTGAATATTTAAAATCATTTATCAGATTTAAAAAATATTTTTTTTTAAAAAATAGCGAATTCTTCTGGGAAATTTTTACAGTTAAAACTAAAATTCCTGCATCCAACATTCGAATTTCATTCATTTACATTTCAGACATTTTAAGTTAATTCTAATGGTTTTTGTTATTATTAAAATAAGAACTTTCGAAATAATTATTTTGATTTGGATTTGGATTTGAATTTCTGGCGCAAGATCCTGATATAGAATATACTGCGCCGAAACAGTGTAAGATTCCTCCATCAAGCTAAAATTAGTTTTGTATTGTAAAAATGTAATTGACTGTGTTCAAACTACTTAAATGATAAAAAATGAAAGTTATTAAAAACCAGACTATATTTCATGTAAAATTCCCACATCTTTAATATATAAGAAAATGTTTGGGTGATGATTCTCACCCAATAAAAAATCCAAATTAAAATGGTTGGATTTAAAATGGTTACGTCGAAGGTCAATAAAGCGGGTGCATTCTATCAAAATGTGACGAACAGTTAACATAACGCCACAATCATCACACATTGGGGGAGGCTCGGAAAAAAGTAAAAATCTATGTGTCAGGCGAGTGTGACCAATACGTAGTCGGGATAAAATGACATCATAGCGTCTACTTAGTTTTGAAGACCAGTTGGCCAATTGTGGTTTAATAAAATGGAGCTTGTTGTTAGTCTCCATGTCCCATTGATTTTGCCATTGGCGATAGCACCAACGAATTATAGTTGTGCGCATATCTTTATAAGAAAGACGTTGGGGCAAAATGACGCTCGCTGACTTAGCTGCTGTATCGGCGATTTCATTTCCAGAAATACCCATATGCGATGGGATCCAGGAAAGCAAAACTCTAATATTTTTCCCACATAGAAGGCGGTATATCTTCTTCACTTCCTGTAGAAGCGGATGATCAAGAGATGACGAGTTTAAAGCTTGCAGAGCACTCAGAGAATCTGTGTAAATAACAGATTTATGGATCTGTTGTTCATCAATATATTTAAGGGCTAAGTAAATAGCAGTTAATTCAGAGGTAAAAACAGAAGTAAAAGGATGAAGTTTATAACTTATAATGCGATGACCATGGACAAATGCGCAACCCACATGATCAGATGACTTAGAACCATCCGTAAAAATGGGTTCATAAGAGCAATAAAATTCCCGATGGTGTTTATAAAGTGAAATAAAAACCCTGCTATCAGTGTCCGATTTTCTAAATTGTTTGAAAGGGTCTTCGTAGTGCAATTTATTTTCTATCCATGGAGCTGAATTCAGATTATCATCCGCGTATATCCGTATATCACTAAAATCATTTGGTAATATTCTTCGAATACGCAATCCCAAATGAGGTATGTATAATTTGCGGGAATTAAACAAACGGTCGTCAACCTCATTCCGGATTTTCTCATGAAGAGGATGTCGTTTATTGGATAAAATACGGTAAAAATAAAATAATGATAGCTTCGTTCTTCTATTCGACAAAGGAGGCTCAAACACCTCAGCACACAAACTAGCTACTGGTGAAGTCCTGAATGCTCCAATGCACAGTCGGAGAGCCTGATGATGGACAACGTTCAAACGTTTGAGGTAAGATTGTCTAGCAGAGCCATAAATAACACATCCATAATCGATTGTTGATCGAATGATACCGCGGTAGACTCTAAGCAAGCACGTTCGATCGGCACCCCAAGAAGTATTGGATAAAACTCTCAGAATGTTTAATGACTTCAGACATTTACTCCTCAAATATGCAATGTGCGATAGGAAAGTCAGTCTTTTATCAAAAATTACTCCTAGAAATTTGTGTTGATCCTGAATGGAAATTGGACTACCACTCAAAAACAACTCTGGCTCCGGATGAAGAGGCCGTTTGCAGAAGTGCATAGCGACTGTTTTCTGAGAGGAAAATGTGAAGCCGTGCTTGTCTGACCAATCTACAATGTTATCTATCGCTTTCTGAAGCTGTCTTTCAATGTATCGCATGTCTCGGGCGTGGCATGAAATTTGCATATCATCTACATATAGCGTCTTGCTAACAGTTGCTGGTATAACAGATAAAATAGAGTTAAGAGCCAATACAAATAGTGTCACACTTAAAATGCAGCCTTGTGGAACCCCTTCTTCCTGACTAAAAACATTGGAATAGGTATTACCAAGCCGCACTTTAAAATATCTATGGTGTAAAAAATTTTGAATAAAAAGGGGCAACTGCCCTCTAAAATTGAGGTCGTAAAGATTTTTCATAATTCCGTATCTCCATGTTCGATCATATGCTTTATCTATGTCGAAAAACACCGATACCAAATGGTTCCTTTTTATAAAGGCAGTACGAATATCCGTTTCCAAAGCTAAAAGATTATCAACTGTTGAACGATTCTTTCGGAAACCACTTTGGAAAGGAGAAATGAATTCATTTTCCTCCAGTATATGAACGAGGCGTGCGTTTACCATTTTTTCGAAGACCTTACACAAGCAGCTGGTCAGAGCTATTGGTCTATAGTTAGATGGTTCATGAGGATCCTTTCCAGGCTTTGGTACAGGAATTATTATAGCAAATTTCCATTTATCAGGAAACACATGCTCCCTCCAAATTCTGTTATATAGGAACAGAAGATTTTGGAGGGATCTATCAGGTAAATGTTGTAGCATTGAATAGGTAATTCCATCCGGTCCCGGTGCTGTTTGTTTCGTGACAGATAATGCTCTGCGCAATTCCAATATATTAAAATCGGCATTATATGAGAGGTGCCTTTTCGTTTTAAAGCGTAATTTGATCCTTTCTTGGCGTTTTTTGTGCGTAAGAAAAGGTTCCTTGTAATTACTCGATGAACACACAGAGGCAAAAGCCTCTGCAAGAGCATCAGCCATTTCCTGTATACTGGAAATGTCTTTCCCATTCTTTTTAAGGCAAGAAATGGAATGATCAGGATATATACTGCAAACTTTCCGAATGCTGGTCCACATATATTTGGAAGTCACAGAAGAATTTATACCTGATACGAATTTGATCCAATAAGTCCTTTGACTTTGCCGCTTAACTCGTCTTGCTATAGATTTGGCTTTTTGAAAAAGAATTAAATGAGTTGTTGTAGGACGCCGCCTAAAAACATTCCAGGCCTTTTTAAGATCTTTTTGTGCTTTTGTACAATCTGGGTTCCACCATGGTTTTTTATATTTGATTTTTCCTGACCCCGATTTTGGGATAGAAGCATCTGCAGCTTTTATAATAGTGTCAGTTATAGAATTTACAACGCTATTTAAATCCCCATTCTCAACCATATTCCGTGTTATCAGAGCCCTTGAAGTAAAGTCTATCCAGTCAGCTTTTTGAAAAACGTATCGTGGTAGACATGAATGATTTACATCATTTCCAGTTAATTTATCTAAAAATATGGGAAAATGGTCACTATCGAGCAAGTCAGTTCCTACTCTGAAATTCAAGTACGGAGCTAAAGAGGGTGAACATATAGCGAGATCTAGCGAATGAAAGGTTTTGCTCCTGTGATGAAAATATGTTTCTTCTCCATTATTGAGCAGGCACAATGAACAGTTATTAATAAACTCTTCAATCAGCTTCCCACGAGGATTAACATCTTCGCTTCCCCAGAGAGGATTATGACCATTTAGATCACCAATTATGATGAAAGGAGATGGTAATTCCTCCACTAAGGCATTTAGATCTCTTAATTCAACCGGAGTACCGGGTGGCAAGTAGAGACAACATATTGTCGTCAAAGAAGGGTTCAAGACTCGAACAGCCACAGCTTGCAAATTTGTATGTAATGGAATGCCAGACGAGGGTGCATTATGGGATACCAGGAGGGCAACACCTCCAGTAGCTCGATCAGATTCATTATCCCTTCGTATAATGCTATAATGTCTTACTTTCATAGAGTCGGAAGGTTTCAAATAAGTTTCTTGCAGAGCTATACAAATCGGATGGGTTTCATTAATTAAGTCTTTAATCTGAGTTGTCTTAGTACGGAAACCACGGCAGTTCCAGGATACAAAATTGGCCATCAAGATTGGGTTTTGTCTGGAGGTTTTTTCTTTTTATCCCCACCTGATTGATTTTTAGAGGTTGTCGGATCTAGCTCCATATCGGAGAATTCAGAAGACGATGTATGAGTTTTTAAGAAATCCTTTGCTACAAGGTGTCGATTCATTAGAGCTTTCTTTTTTGTTCTTTGCTTTGCATGTATTTGAATTGGTTTATGAGAAGATGAAGTGGAAATTTTTTCTTTACTACTACGATGGCGCTTGGTGATTTTATTTGTTGCAGGGCAATTGGATGACTGGGAAGAAACAGTGGAAACCCCTGGTGATTTTGTCATTTGTTTTAAAACTGTACTAGTCGGTGATAACTGAGTAATGCGAGAATCTGTTTGAGTACTACTGCATATTAGTGTTGTTTTAAGTGCACCAGAGTAAGCTATACCAACTTTTGGAGTTCTTTCATTGATTAATTTTCTCGCTTCTGCGAAGGATACGTTTTTCCGTATTTTCGTGGATATTACCTCTTTCTCAAGAGTCCATTTAGGGCAAGACTTTGAGAAAGCAGTATGAAGCCCAGAGCAATTGACACATTTCATGGTATCTGAATTACAGTTATTTACGTCATGTCCAGGTTCAGCACATTTCGCACACATAGTGGTTTTACTACGACATGCTTGCTGTGAATGTCCGTACCTTTGACATTTAAAACACCTGAGAGGGTTAGGTATGTAAGGCCGGATTCTACAAATTTGGTATCCCGCTTTGATGGATTTAGGTAGGACTGGTGTTTGGAAAGTTAAGACGATGTGCTTCGTTGGTATAAACTGACCGTCACGTCGGATGTTAATACGACGCGCGGCGCATACTTGCTGGTCGGAAAATTCTGTCACGAGATCTCCCTCAGGCAAGTCGATGAGATCTGGCTCAGAGATAACACCACGTGAAAAATTTAAAGTTTTATGCAAAGATGTTTGAATCGGAAAATCTCCCAATTTGGTAAGTTTGCTGATAAAAACAGCTTGTTTTTCTGAAGTCTGCAACAAAAGGTCGCCAGAGCGTAATTTTTTTATGTTTTGTACTTCACCAATTGTCGATTGTATTAATTTGTTTACAAGGAAAGGAGAAACTCTATGAAATGTGTTTTGAGTGCTAATAATCATGAAACGAGAGTTAGATGATGCTTCAGTGACGTGAGAAAAAAAACCCATATGACATTGAGAGTGATTCGGGTCCGGCGGCATCGCCCACCACGGAGCCCAACAAGGGATGGTAGTTGCCGGCTCTGGAAATTCTCCAACCTCGGTACTTGCCATAATGCTGACCAGAACCTATACGCTGGGAGTCACCCCCGGGGACAGTGACCACCCTTAACGCCAAGCCCAAGGAGTGACCCCTTCGCTTGATCCCCTTAAGTATACCAGACATGCGACTAGAATACCAGCCGATTGATGCATCGGGGACCTAAATGCACCACCCGTCTAAAGGGTCGCCACGCACGGCCAACACGTGGGGTTTTTAGCTGTCCATGAGAAGCAAGAAGCAAACAGAGCGGCCACAGCTTCTCATGGAGAGCTCCCTCGCTTGCCATCGAGGGTTAGAAAATAAAGTAAACAGCAGAAGGCGTAGAGGAGAATAAATTGAAAGGGAGTATAGATCCCTGGGTACCTCGGGTTTGGGACACCCGTACTCACCTCAAGTAGGTGAGCCCCTGAGGGCATAATTATTTTGAAATCAAAAGATTTCTCAAAGATGTCAACACCATGGCAGAGAATGTGAATGGGACAATTAAAAATTCTGCATTGGGGTATCAAAAACTGTCAAATATCTTTGATTTGGAAAAACTAGAGAACATTTTTACTTTTAAATATTAGTCTAAAAGCTGAAAATGAAACTTAATTGTCACAGAAAAGCCTTTACTGGGCTGCCATTATAAAATAATTTTCTCATACACTGTTTACTTAACTATTCATTCTTTTTTTATTTTTCTTAAAATCACAATTATATATTCATTGTCTTTTTAATTCATCGCATTTTCAGATGCACTAAGTTTTAATACAGTCTTTTTTCCACTAGTTAAGATGTATTTTTTTTTCTGATAACAGAATACAATTGACCTCACTAAAAGCGAAAGTTTTGTGAAATTTATAGGAAAAGTTCATAAACTTTGAATAAATAGACATTAAACTCTCAATTTCGAATAGTTTACTTATAAAAAAGAATAAAGATTAGAACAAGAATTCAGAAAGCTTTTTAAGCAGAAAGATCGAGATTGAACCTATAAATCAGCACGTACAATCATAAATTCTTCTTATAAACTAAACAAATTTTGGTTTTTCAATATAATAACTATGCAATTTTATCTTGTAAACATAAAATAAAAGTATTCAATGCAGAAAACAGATAAATATATAACGTTGTTTGAAATTGAACGTTGTTCAATTTCAAACAACGTTACTGACAATTTTAGACTCATGAGGAACTTAATAATGCATATCAACAACTATTTCATTTCGTCTAATGCAATAGAAAAGAAAAACTGTCAGGTTTATTAAGATAACGAAATATCATTTGCCTTTCAAAAACTATTCACAATTCGTTTTGATGGTTTAGTGTCATTCTTACTTCTAAGGCACTTTTACAAAGTTCAAAAAACTTACTGAATTCCATACTTTAAGAGCAATGAACCCCCACGCTAATGCAAAACATCTGAGATAACATAAAAATTTTAAGCCGAAGCTATAACAAAATGTTACATAAAGGAAGCCGATAAACCAAAGCATGAATTGCAAACTAAGTATCGAGTAAACGTTGTCTTTATGCGATGCCACTATCTTAAAACATTCAGTATTTTGGATAATAAATGCTGTAAACATTGTAATACTTTAATGTTAGCTCTTCGTGTCCATCTATCGGTTTTTCCCGTTTCCACTCGCTTGGAGTCGGGCAGACTCGTCAAATTTCGTCTTTGTGTTGGAAGTGAAGCCCGGCGCCACTTGGACAAGCTCATTGCCACTTTCATTATCTTAAGGCCTTCCGATTTTGCTAAAAATAATCGCCCAGTCAACGTAAACTTCACAAACGCTCTGTCCCACGAAACAAATTTATTTCTTATGGATTAGGTGAAGAGATGATTTTTGAAAAACATTCGACGAAATATAACCGAAAATGCATTTTCGCTTCTTAAAGATGACATTTTTTTGTCAGATAGATAGCTTGTAGTAACAGTAAAAGTTGCTTAATGTTTTAGAATTATATGATCATTTATTGTTTGTTTCATTCTAAATAGAAAATATATCTGTGTGAAAAATAGGAATAAAGATTGAAGAGAATGACAGAAAGCCATAAATTTATCAAAGAAATCAGCAACATCGAATAATCTAAACGAGGAACAAATAAACACGAACATTATTTTTGAACAATTTTCAGTTTAGTAGAGGCTCTATGCACACAATTGTGACTTAGTAAGCAGTAACCTTTTGTCTTTTCAAGTTAGTTAATTATTTTTTTAAAAAAAATAATAATTTGTTTTAAATTTTTGACGTTAAAATGCCTCCTTTTTATATGTTATTGAAGTTCTTTAATAAAATTTCTAATATTAATTACCGCAAATAATCGGTAGCTCACTATACATGCTTTTTGTTTCATTCGCGCAATTTTTGTCGTATCTTTTCAATTAAATTATTTAATTATGAAATTATGTAATTGTACGCATTGAAATGTTATTTTATCAAAGCTGAATTGTGATTAAAAGTTCTTGATTCTTGAATTTAGCATTCAGAGTTATTTAAATTATTCGTTGATGACAAAAACGCGCTGTATTTTTTTTTCCAAATGAAGTACCACTTTGAATTCTGTAATGAGATAATATTGTTGAATTCTGTTGAGAGAGTGCCACTTTGAATTCTGAATGAAAGATAGATCTGGAATTGATATTAGATATTGCTTTTATTTGTTATTATATCAGAATTTCTTTTAAATATTTGTGACAGACAGGGGTTATTTTACAATTTTAAATCTGTAAATTTAATAAACATTTTTTTAAATTTTTATTTTATTTATATTTTTCATTTTTCTTAATTATTTTATTTTAAATATAAATCATATTTTATATAATTTTTTTATTTTATTTACTTTTTAGTCCTTTTCTTTCATTTATAATTTATCGTTATATTGTGATATTTGAAATTCAAATTAATCTAAAATCGAATAGTATATCGAGTCAAACTACGGAATAAAAGCTTGATTGAAGCAAACGATGAATTCTGACAATTTTAAAATGGTCTGTTATCGCAGTGATTGTACCGATGTACATAATTTCAAATCACTAATGCATAGAAAATAAATAAAACTATAAAATATCTTCACAAACATGAAACAAAGCAAAGTTAACCAAAACATTCTAATCACTAAGTGAATGCAAATTTTTTTTAACATTATTCTCTCTTTTAATTGCAGCTCAATTGTTCACATATACAACTGATATTCTACGAAAAAGAGTTTATAATCCTTCAGCCCTATTAAGAAGCAGCAATGCCTTTATTTAATCAAGAACTACAAGATGTAAACAAATACTGCAGCGTTTTCTTCTTTTAGAATATTAAATTTAATTGCTAGAGGATGAAATATAAAAAAGAACTATAATGCAAAAGAGTTTTATTATGAAAAGTCACCTATACCGAAAAGTCACCACCACCGGGAGTTAATATTTTATGTTCTTTTTGCCTTCTGTTGTTGTTACATATGTCACTAGACATGGACAAGCCTCCTCTGATTATATCAGATTTTAAGCCGAAAGGAGCGTCTCTTATTTCAAGTAGCGCCAACTTGGGCCAAGAGTACGACTTAGCTACAAACTCATCACAGTCGCTTGCACAGCCCCTTTTTACAGAAAGGCATATATATCACACAGAAGAACAGCCATGCCTGAACCGGGACTCGAAGCCGGAACTCCTAGAACACGAGGAAGACGCACTACCTCTGTGCCAGAAAGCCGGCTCTGTTTATCTTCTCTCAGCTGAATGACCCATCTCTACACCTCCCACTTTCTGAAAGTACAGATCTATCAATAGTAAACTCATAGTTGGATTTAGCTCAAAATTTGACAGAGGTCTAAATCCTCTGATGTTGAATTTGGGCATCGATTTTTTTCTATTTAGCTCTTTCCATTTTGTAATTACCATATTAACTTATATTCGTACAGACAGACTTCTTTTGAACAGATTTTGCTCAATATTTGATATAAATCGGAAAATTTAATACGAAGACTGCATACCAACTTTCAACCTTCTAGCTCAAAGCGGTTTTGAGCGATCATTTTCCCAATTAGACAGGCAGACATTTTCCAAAAATGTTTTTTTTTCTTACTCAAATAGGTTTAAAACGTTGAGATTCACCAAAATTTTGAGTTCTAATTTTTTGACGTCTACTATATTTTCTCTATTCTGCATATAAAAGAAAGTAAACGCATTAAAGCAGACACATACCGAATTAGAACCAAATTTAAATACCAAGCAAAAACTCGAAACTAATATAAATAAGCAAACACTCTAAGAATCTATGTATGAGCTGTATTTTACCAAATAGAAATGAATGTAAATAATACAATTTGATTGAAATTCACTGAAAAGTTGAAAACAAACAACATTATTTTTAGTTAACTATTCAGCAAACTATTTCTCTGAACACTAAAATCATAAATGCTGATGGAATTCCAAGAATATCCTTGAGATTATCGGATCTTTTTTAAAAAAGAAAACTTCCGGTCAGCAAGAACTGCGTCCGTTTGCATACTAAAAGGGTGATCCTACGCTCTCCGATTTTTTTTTCTCCGGCTCAATGAGTTTGTTCGAAATCTAAACATAAAATCGAAATGGGGGTAGTTTACTACTCATAAAGACTTTTCATAGGAGGTAAACACATGTAATACCCGGAACAAAAACAAGTTGCTTTCTTCGTCTTCGTACTTGTATCCCAGATAATGTTGTTCATTTTTACTATAAAAAAGGAGCATGTTTCCTCAATTTGGTGTTGAAAATTTCGAATGATTTGCTTGCTTCAGACGAAATTTGCATCCGAACGAGTACTTCCGTGACGCTAAGAAGTTTATGGTATGAAGTCGATAACTTTCGAATGATAAATCAGCGCATTTTAATTCGACATTATTTGAAATTTATTGATATTGTACTATGTGCTTCTTTTTGCAAAAAGAGTCATTTCCAGATATAAACAGTTTTGTTCCATTATCCGTGATGACTTCTACAGAATGGAGCTTGTAAATTTGGTATATTTTGGTATAGTTCGTAGAAAGGGTTTGGATATCATCTACACTAGAATTCACTTTCTAGGGCAATAAGTTTATTAAAAAATAAAAGGCAATATTCAATTTTTCAAGATATTTTGATTGTAATGTAATTTCATGAAACTCCAAATGGACTTGGGGCAATTGAAAATTGAGATACGAACCTGTTTGAAGTCGAGTAACAAAACCATTAAATCAAAATGGCACTTCGGTCCGAGCAATATTATCTGGCTTATGAAGCTAGCGCCACAATACTCCTCCACCAGTGAGTCGGCGAAGAGACGAACCATTTTATAACTCCAAGCGTTATCCAGAGCGTAAGATTGAGTTGGCTGAGTGAATGTGTGAGCTGATGCGTCAAGTGAGTCTGACGACTTTGATTGAATGAAATGGTTATAAAAGGAAGACTATTGGACAAAATATTATCAAGCCTAAAAATAATATAGAGGGGAACGAAAAATTTTATTTTCTGCAAGAAATGTTCAAAGACTTATCACTTGTGGTTAATGGCTCGGTACATCAATTTAATGAATTATTCTTGTCACCAAACAGCGATCTTGCTCAAAGCGTGCTGTTTCAGCTGCTGACTTTTCCATTTAGGTTAAAATTGGCTTCATACACAAGATGAGCTATTCATCCTTAGACTAGTGTCCGTTAACAACATTGTATACAAATCCATTATACGCAATCATTGAGTTTTTTATCTTTTATTTTTCCCTAAAATTCCTTGTCATTCAATAAATTGATAACATCTAGCCTAATTATTTACCTTTTTTGACCATCTGAAAAAGGAACCTGAACTGTAAAGGCCTGGACCATGAAGGGAATATAAAGACCCGATGTTGCATTTACATGTCTATCCTTAATTTTTGCAGGAGTTGTAATTATATCTGCCTATTGTGCTTTTTTATTCTGAACTCTCACCTTGGAAAATTTATAGTATTGAATACTGCTGACTACATGAATTTATTTTTATGAAAACTATAAAACACATACAAGATTTTTTCGTTGGGCTTTTTTAAAGATTCTTACTCGTATCAATTACTTAACTTAGATTTAAATCTTTATGATTGATCAATTGATTTATATTAAAAAATTGGAATGCTCCAATATTAAGATTTATAAGAAAATATCTACATTTGAATTTAAATACATTATGATTAATAATGTGCAAATAGTTTCAACTTTAACCTTTTCCACATTACTTTGGAAAATCTGAGTATTCTATTCCATTATTGATAAACTTCTCAGAGTTTTCCAATTTAACGAAACTATATCACAGACAATAAAAGTGTAACCTAATCTTCATTATAAAGTTGATGAGATAATGCAACAAAATTAATGGCTCTTTTAACTCAAGATAGTTAAAAATGCAAAAGCTTAGTTTGGAATGAGGGTGTAATGCTCTTAATTTGCTGGCAGAATTGATGACAGTCTAAAATTTCAAATTTAAATAAGCAATTAAGATTTTTTATTTATTCTCTAAATTAATTAGCCAGGTATAATAAATAACTCCTCGACCTTTTTCTTATAGTAATTTGTATATATAATTACACAAAATTTTATTTCACTATGAAGTTTTCTTTCACTGAGGGGAGTTGGATTGAAACTTCCTTATAATGGTACAATTATGATAAGAAGTTATGCTAAGGGAGTTTTATTCGACAAATTTCAATATGCATTTCCCTAAAAGAAAACCTTTCAAAGTATGCTAGAAAAAAATATTATTTCTGTACAAAATAATAAGTCCTTGAATAGTATTCGAATTGAATAGAATGAATTAATGAAATTTTTATTCTCTAATTTGAAAATAAATTCTGGATTTTTTTTTCTAAAAGTTTGAGAAGTAATCCAGTTCTAAGTATGAAATATTTTCCTTATATTTTCTATAATCTGCATGTTATCTACATATACTTTTCATTTAAAGATCATTTTTAGCGAGTGTTGCATATAATTTATTAAAATTGGATGGTACTTAATTTGATTCACTTAAGATGGGGAACTTTCTTAAATTAAAAATAATAATAACAGATTTCTTCATTTTGCATTGAAATACTGCTCATATTTTTATCAATTTAATATATACTTCTTAACAATTTATAGATCATAAAATCTTTTTCAAAACGATATTTTATAAAAGGTCTTATTGTATATAAGATAATTTCTCGAACTCTTATAAAGCTGATATCATATTATACAAAGTTTTCCCTTAATTTTTGAATAATAAACTAGAACTTGGTATTATACCATATATTTCTGTATTTCTAGAACACTATTATTCGAAGATATGCTTCACTTCGGCATTTCTGTCGGAGCTATATAATGTTATGGAAATATGTTACACACATGCTATTTATCAATAATTTAGAGACTTATAAATAAGCAAAAAGTAAACAAAAAATCTCCTCGTGTTCTGGGAGTCTCGGGTTCGAGTCCCGGTTTGGCCATGGCTGTTCTTCTGGGTGCTATCTGTGAGATGTGCGACTGTGCTCCCCTGTAAAAAGGGGTTGTGCAAGCGTATGTGGTGAGTGTGTAGCTAAGTCGTACTCTTGGCCCTAGCTGACGCTACTTCAAAAACAAGAGATGTTCCTTTCGGCTTAAATATGCTGCTGTATCAGCGAGGGGCTTGTCCATGGCATGTGCCATAAGTAACAACAACAACAATAAAAAATCATTAAGATATAATCTTGCCAAATTTGTACTTTATCTAATTTATATTAATCTAGATATGGTCAAATGCTTATCCGTTAGCATGCTACGGAAGATTGGTGTAAAAAGAGTGCCACAAATATGTCGTCCTCATGACCTGATCTCTGTTCGAAATTGCGATGTTCATATCAAATTAATTCTCGTTCTGCTTCAAAGACTCATATACATGCAACCAAGTTAATGTAAGAATGATTATAGTTTGCCGGCTTCCTGGCCCAGAGGTAGCACGTCTACCCAATCATCTGGGCGTCTCGGGTTCGAATTCCGGTTTGGGCATGGTTGTTCTTCTGTGTCCTATGTGAGAATGTGTCCCCCTGTAAAAAGTGGTTGTGCAAGCAAATGTGATGAATGCGTTGCAACGTCGTACTCTTGTTCCTAGTTGGCGCTACTTCAAAGAGAGAGAGACGCTTCCATCAGCTTAAAATCGCTGACGGCCGTCAGCGCGCTGGTCCACGACAAGTGTCATTAGTAAAAACAACAATGATCATACTTTTGATCTTTTGACTGAAAAAATAACTACTAAATACACCTCATAGAAATTTTACTAAAAATACATCCTTTATTTTTTCGAATAGTATTTTTTATTGTTAATTTATTTAGCTTCAACAAGTTATGAATAAATATACATTTCGTTAAAATTCTAAATATGAAAATGCAAAATTATAAATTTAATTAATTTAGTCATAGAAATACTAAAAAAACCCCATCATTTTACATAATCTTTTGAACTGTTTACAGAATCATCCAGTATATTTCAGTTATCACATTATAAGACATTGTTTATTTGATTCGATAATTTTGTAAACGGTGTGTGATCTTAAATATTTTCTCTTACATTATTTGTCATTTCTAGTTTTCATTTTATTTTAAGAATACAAAAGGAATTTTAATTGCGAATTTTGTATATCCTTTTGTTACTCTTTAGCCTAATCATTTCAATTAAAAGCATTTATTGAAAATCCTGTGTACATACTTTTTTTACTTTCTTTTCTCCATTTATTTATTTAAGTATTCAGAGAAATCTTTACATTTTTTTAAAATTTGCCAATCTGTTAGATATTTGAAAAAAAGCACACGAGAAATTTGCTGAATTTTTAATTAAATCGAAATTAAACGATTCTTTACATATTCTTCGCAACAAAATTTTATGTGTATAATTTTTTTAATTGAAAAGATGAAATATTACCAAAGAAAAGATAGATAAGTTTGACGAAAGGATTTTGCTTTTAATAAAGGATTTGATTTAATAAGCTAATAAGCGAAAATTAATCAGTCAGTTCTGGAATTGCAAAATGTTCGAATTCATCTTATAGAACCCTCGATGGGAAAGTCGTCTGATTGGACAGACTGCGAAAGATCTTCTCAACTACAGTGATTGCCACATAAATATCTCCTGAACTGATTTAGCGGTAAACTAATATTTGAATAAACAAGATTTGCTCGCAGATAGGACCGAAACTGCGGTAAACACTTCGAAAAGTTTCAATGCAACTTTGTAGAGCCGGTATTTTCGCAAATGAAATGCATGGAAACAGAGAATTCAAGAAGATTTAATATTTCCATTTGGCAGAATAATTTTCTAAACCTTGTTTCTTATGGAGCTTGGTGATTTCGGAGAAATGGCGAAACCAAGGTTAAAACTTTTAACCAGTAATTAATCTTTAACTATCATAAAACTGTTCATTCATTTAATTGAGTCATAACTATATTGAGAACAAACTGATTTTTAAAATATATCTACAATTTTAAATTTAGGAAAACGGAATTAATAATACCAAACCATTTCAAAAGTTATTTTCACTTTATAAATAATGCACCTTGTATGATATAGTAGGATCTACTTTACAGTCAACTAATGCTTTTGAATTTCTGCTTTTTTTTAACCCAGATTACTGACGCTACTGTGGACTACGCCATCAATAATTTGCATTCTGCAGTTTTACTTCAGTTTTCATGCAAAGTTTCAATTCAAATAAAAATCAAAGCGTTACTTTGTATCGGAAGAAAAATTCTTTTCAATTTTTAATTCTCTACGAAGTGTAGAAAAGTAAACAGAGAATGAAATAAAATTGAACATTAATTCCAAATTTGCTATCCAATGCTGCTATTTTATTCCTTTGCCTGTATTCTAAATTTTTAAAACATACTCAGAAATTTTATTTTGCAATTAAATCTTCAATTTATGTGAAAAGCGCCAAATTTCTCCCCTTGTCGGTGAAGTTTGAAGGGTTTTTTTCGTATTTCTTTTCTCGTGTTGTCATTAGGCCCCAAAATAAATATTGGGGCTTTCCAACTCGTAACTACAGCAACAGAGTTCTCTGAACAGTGTCAGTTTTAAAAAAAACAACCTGTGTATGTGTGTGTGTGTGTGTGAGAGAGAGAGAGAGAGAGATTGCTTTATTTTTCTTAGACACACTTTGTCTTATTAGTTAAATTATTTTAAACATTTATATATTGTTTGAAAAAGTTATTAGCATTTTGATTATTGAAAAAATATGAAATTAGAACTATTTTAATTTCATGGATACATTCTTAAAATTGCATTGTCTCTATATTTTAATGATTATATAAGTTTAATTTTAAACGACTTTGGTTTGCCACTCAATAATCTTTAGGTCCCTAAATTTGTAATTGAAATGACATTAAAAAATAATTTTTGTAATAAAAAAACATTTCAGATTTTGTTACTATAGATTTTTTTAAATAAAATTTGATTTTTTATTGAATTTTCAAATTAGTAATATCAGAAAAGTGATTTTAACAGGCACAGTAGCAGATAGCCTGCAAAATAATCAGTATAATAATTTGAGCCGTTTCAGTATTTATTGAGTTCAGATCAAACGCGAATAAACAGAAACAAAAATTTTAGAAAGTGAATTTCAATTAAGTGCTTTGCTATTTCAAAATTTGTTTTTTTAAAAAAACCTGTGAATTTTAATTAAAATAGAAAATTATTTGGTTTGGAATCTTTGGAGAATGTTTTTTACTGTACTCTTGATTTGTACTTCTGAAGGGGCTTGTCTTGCTAGAAGTCTTACTCAGACTCTGACTTGTAATTGTGTACTTTTCCCTTAAGGTATTTTAAGTAGTTAAAGCATTTTGTCTCAGTTTATGGCATGCAATAAAATTCTATTTATCTTCTCAAACGAATTGCTCTTTAATTCTCAGTTGTGTCACATCCATCCCCTCACTTCAAGACATTAGCTCGCAATCATTTTATACTCTTAGTATATCAACGAACTGTCTCTCATTTTCCCAGAAAGACGAATGCAAGCTAAATTTGTGTTATTTGTGTCTCATGAATTGCCCGGACGCAGGTATCAGCCCGTATCGATCCCCCAGAGATATTGAGCAGAATACTCGACGTGGGTGGCGAGCAGTTCAAGTTTTCTCGAGATATTTAAAGAATGAAGGGATTCCAGAAATTTCTTTGAGTGCAAAGTTTTAAAATAAATCACAACTCGAAAGTGGTTTAATCCCTTTTTTTAGACGCTTCGATGTTATTTTTGAGGAATGAATATTCCAAAATCTGACTCATCTAATGTCCGACAGTTCATGATAGGTTAATACAAAATTTCATGGAGGGCAAGGCTCAATTTGCTGAAAACTGAAGTTTATAATAGAGACACTTAAAAATTCACCTCAAGTTTATTAAATTCACAAATCATTAAAAGAAAACAGCAGAAATATTCTACTTCTGACTTCTTCGCATATTTATCTCAAAGAATGTCATTTATTTAAACAAAAATGAATGTTAGTAGAGCTATATAACTCAAAATACTAGATTTGCATCTATTACGACAAATAATTTGATATGTGTTTTAAAAAAATTCAGTAATTTTAATATTTTCAATAACAAAATTACAGCATTAAGTATACTGTAAGTATTTGATCGAACAAAGTCATTTTTTATTCATATGCATTTTGTAGGGAGAGTAATTCAGCAATTAAATTCAATCTAATTTATAGAAACAATTTTTTAATGAAAATTGTTTTAATTGAAATTATTTACATTTCAAGATAATAAAAAAATCTTTAACAGAAAAAAATTAAACTAATATTTCTTAATATAAGTTGATCAGTTAATTAAATGGATCATAACCATGTCATACTTTTTGTTGAATTAGGTATTATCTCAAAGTATATAACTACACGATGTAATCTGCATTAAATTTTATCAATTATGCATTAGGTAAGAAATTAATATAATTTTACTGATGAAAAGGAATAAGATTTAGTATAATTACTGTTTTTCTAACAAATTTGAGATTGAACAAGAAATACAGTTAATAAAGTTTGAAATTTAAGAAATTTAGGTTTAAAATTTTCAGATTTTAAAATAAAATTTCAAAATATCAAAAGTTAGCAATATATTTATTAACTGATATTTATTTAATGCTACTAGTTTAAACAATTATATCATTTTTACTACTAAAAGGACATTAAAAAAATTCTGTTATTTAGCACTTATTTCCTTTGAAACTTCCTGGTTCGTCAAGATCAATGTCTGTAAAAACATAGTGTTCATGATTTCTCCAACGAAATATTTATTTTAAATTTTAAAAATTTGATTAGCAAGCACTTCGCATTGTTATAGAAGCTTTACATAAGATCTACTCTTTAAACTCGTCTAAAATCAGACGCATTAATTAAATGAGAAATGATTGAACTTCAAATAATCCAATAACTACTTTGTTGAATTGAAACAGGCTTATTAAAATCATACTTTAAATATAATCAGTCATGCCAGTAAAATCCTGGATAAAAATATCTACAAAAGTGTGATGAAAGACATAATATTTTTTCAACAATGAAAAATATTGTGGTAAACTATATTTAAAAACATTTTTAATAATTTATTAATACTATATAGCAATTCAATTTTCTGCCATTGAAAAAAATGTAATAAAAAATAATTTTTATACCACTTAAAAATTGTTAAATTTCTAAGTGGTGTAAAAGCCAATTTTTGTTAGAATTTTAAAAATTATCAAAGAAAAAAATTTAGCTTGATTTTCAATTTATTAAAATTTTAATGTAATTAAAATTCGAATATGCAGTGCATCCTTTCAAGTTTGCTTATGCCAAATTTCTATAAGCCATCTACTTTTCTTTAAACCTCCCCCTCCCCCCCATTTTTATTAATAAAGATTAAGAATGAATGATAGTAATAAAAATAATTAATAAAAGTCTCAGTTGAAGTTTTAATCTATATTTTTGGATAATTAACCTTTTCTCGAATAAATAAATTTTTTTTCTAGACGCTGACTATTCAATTATTATTATATATATTATTAATTTTTATTTTTAATATCTCGAATAAAACAATGTATAAAAAAATTTGAAAACTGAAATAAAAATTTTAAATATAATTTCCACTAAGTGAAGTCGACTGAAAAGTAAACTTAAGAAAAAATAATATTTGAATTAATCGTTTTAATTCTATGCTCTTCACTATAATAAAACGATATATATCATGATACAGAGAAATTTTAAGTAGCGCTTAAAATAATAAATAATATTCTATGTTTCCTTTCTAGACTTAATTGAATTTTTTTGTCTTGATCCGACAACCAATTTTGAACATACCTCAAAAAATAAATAATTTAGGTTTAGTAAGTATACTTTCTCATTCCTTACAACATAATATTTAATTTTTGAAATGCTTTTGGTAAGGTTTTTTAATTGTATGGTTGGAACTTCAATAACTTTCTATTGTATTTTTACTACGTTTTAATGTTGGAGAACACGGGAATCTTAAAAAAAGGTTGCTATTTCTCGTAATTAAATAAAAAAAATTATAGGAAAAAACATTATATTATATAATCGCTATGTTTGAGAGTTTAAAAAAAATGTTAAATTTTAAAATTTACGAAGTTTAATAACAATTGATTAAATTTTAAATTTTATAGATGCAAAACTGTTGGTACTGAAAAACTTAAAGAAACATTAAAATTGTTTTAAGGGATAATAAGCTAAGAAATAATTTAAAAGAATATATAAATGTAAGCTTTTTTTATTAAAAAATCTATATAAAATTTTGTGAATTTCTTTCGTAATGAGAATTATAATCTGTTGGATGTATTTGTAATTTTATTATAATTGACTTTATTTTTTACTAGTTATTTTTCGTTCTCGTGTTCTTTTTTTTTGTATTTCTGTATTGTCTCTGTGTTCATATATTATCATTTAAATGTATGTTACTGTATCTGGCAACAAATTTAATGGTTAAGTATTATTACTGGGTTTTGGCAACGGCTGTTTATGTATTCATTAACTTGAGCCCCACGTAGCTGCACGCGTTTTCTAAAATGGAAATTAAACGTGTTTTCACTTTTAGAAGATTTTAATTTGACCTGCAACGATAATAATCCAAGAAATAACTAAATGACAATTTTTTTTTTGCTCTGAATCCAGAGATCTGTGTAGATGTGTAGATCCTTTTGATGTATTTTTCATGCTGCAAGAGAATTTACTAACAGTATACAATCCATAAATAATATCATTTTAAAACCTAACCATCAAAAATGTATTTTTATACATACCACCGAGCTTATATTCAAGAAAGTTTGCATTAAATCCTTGTTTGCTCTGAAGTTTTGAAGAATTCAGTAGCTCTGAATTTCGGAGTTCCTTCTGGTGTTAAAAAGTTTGTTGAAGGATTTTAAAATAATCTATATTTTAGCTCACAAACGTACGAGATGTTGTCATTGGCAACGCCATGCTTCTAGAAGATGTATTGAGTTTCTTAAAAACTTTTACGGATATTTGTATATACTTTCTATATTTTGATTTATATCGGATGTTTGAAATTAAAATACTTCATATCTGAGTATAGTAAAAAAAAAAACCCAGAGTTTTCGAGATCTTTTTGGAATACATTTCAGAACCTTGAAAAAAAACAGATGATAAAAAGCTATAAAAATTAAAAGTATTTACCACTGCAAACGATTTGCAATACAAACCTAATTCATATAAATTATCATCAATCATAATGGTAATAAAGTATGAACGGTTATATGTGTAAGAATGTATTAGATATTAGCTTTTATCATAAATCTTCTCATAACCAATCAGCAAAATGGTTGTGATTGGGAATTCTGTCGCGAGATTTATCCAGAAAGGATGAAAAATGAAGTTTTGTTTTTCAGTTTCTTTTTAAAACGAAGAATGATGGAAAGTATGTGAATCTTGGTATAATATATATGGTGGGGGGGGAGGCCAGGATTTCTCATGTGAAATAAAACTTTTTGATATCGGTTCTGGGGTTGGTAGATTGATTGAATCCCTATTGATAGATTGATTTAGTGTTTTTTCTCATTATATGATATATACATAGTTTAATTAATTAAAAAGTTATTAAAGTAAAAATTAAGAATATATATTAGAAAACTAAATTTCTAAACTTAATTTTATAAGCTACAGCTCTCACAAGGTTACGATGCAAAAGACAGCAATAACTAAATTGATACTTCGATTATCCGCGATATTTTCAATCGAAGTACCAGATGCTAATGCCAGAAAAATCAAATTAATTTTTTCATTTTTTAAAAATCAAATCAATTAATTTTTCTGAAAATGTTGTCAAAATTGGCGCTAAAATCGATTTTCAGAATACGAAGATTAGTAAAGCTCGTTATCAAAAATTGCATTTAATAATTAAAAAGTTTATTTAGAAAAAAAGATGAAAACACACTTTTATTCTTAACTATTTCACTACAGAGATGGGAAACTTTATATGTGTTCTGGGGAAAATATCGCTTTAAAGATATCGAAAAAAAAATTTCGTTCTTGAAAGGGTGAAAGCGTTTGGATGAGAATGACGCCTTTAAGAAACATTAGGGAAATGAAAAGGACACAGTGATAATTAGGAAAAATCGCCAATGCTCTCAAAATAAATTTAATAAGTAATAAAAAAGGTTTATTAGAAAGTTAATAGGCAAGTCTTACTCGAAAATTTATTTTCATAATTTCAAATAAATAATTTTTAAAAAACCTGCGGAAATAAAAGATGTCACGATTTAAAAGCTGGTCTCGTAATTGAGTCTTCAATTTTCCTGTGTTGCTTACAGTATTTTAGGTTTTGTTTATGTTCATGGACTTAATCTGACTCACCCAGCTCAATCATCATCACCTTATAAACAACAAATAATTTATTAATCTTTATACTTAATTCTATGGTGCCGAATTATGGTCTCAAGTCGTTATTTTGATTATATTGTTGTAATGGACTGCAAATGCATTTCATTTATCTTAATTCCTTCCGATCTTTCCAAACATTGTATCAAAACAAGCACCATTAGAAGTTCCAATATCACCCATCCTGCTTGTATAACTTTCACTTGGTGACAGAAAAGTAATAAAAATTTGATAGACCACTCTGTATATTTATTTGCTCACAAATCTAGATACCAAAAGCATCGAGAGTGACAGATGTCAGAAAACTCGTTTCGTGCCAACGAAGAAAAAGTTTGAAACATTTTAAAGGCAGCTTCTCTTAAATTCCGAGGATTAAAATGCCTCTGACAAAACAACCAGGAAGTTGGGAAGGAGATGTGGACGGTGAGCGAAAGTAAGTCAAACGCTTCATCTTACCATAACTGCGAGACAGAAAGTAAACGACCGGATGATGCAGTGTCGTAGGAACGACGCTGACAGCTGGTCATTAACGCGACTATTTCCAACTTGTGATATTTATTCACTGAAAAATACACTTGACATCCGTTGTATATTTAGACTCGTACAGCTAGGAGATCTCGTCTCTCTCTCTCTCTTATTCTCGCTCTGAATTGATATTGTAGTAAACAGATTTATGAAATGTCTCAAATGAACTCTATGCCTCTTTTGACGATTTTGATGGTAAACAAACCTAGAGTAGTCAGTGCTGGATTATTCAGTTGAGTCAAAGAACTCTGATCAGATTTTATGTAGAATAAAAATAATGAAAGCATATTTTTAAATATAATACTAAGATAAATTTTATATTTCAGATCTACAATTCCTCGTCATAATTGCATTAAAACTAGACATACTGCAGAATGTTTCCGAAATTTATAGCATAATTAAAGCATAACATTTACAAATAAAATGTTATATGAAAACAATGGATATGAGAATTAATATTCAACATCAAATTAAGGATAATGCAAGCTCAGGAAAAGAAAGAGACAAAATCAAAACAAATGTGACTTATTTGTAAATCTTATTTATTAAACAAAAAGTAAAGAGAAAAAAAGATGCTATATGGGGGATATCATTAGTAAAAATTGCCATTAATTTGCTCATTAGAGCAAATTACAGAAAAAAAGGCTATTTACAAAAACAAATATTACATGGTTGGTATGATAATTAATACATAGTACGGTAGGTTATTACGCTTAGTATGGTTAATATAGGTTCTAATTTGAGCATATAGGTCAGTTCTGGAACTCCAGAATAATTCCTCAAAAATCGAGTAATCCGGCACCACCGTAACGGTGTCGTTCAATAATGTTCTCCTGGTGGTAACAGGTACCTGGCGCTCTCCAAATAAAAGTTCGACGAGAATCAGACGATAATGCTAAACCTGGATTCGTTGGAAAACATCACACAAGCCCACTGCTACGGTACCCTTATTGTCTGCTCTCTATTCCTTCTCTAATTCCAGTGAATTGTTGTAAGTGGAACTCATCTGAAAGGACTACGAGCGTATAGACCAATCTTCTCTAAGAAGCCTGTACACGGTCTGCCTTAAAACTGTCATAACTGTGGCTGAAGAGAGCTGAAGAGACAGTCTAACGTTATGCTCCGTCTGTTTCTTTTTGCAGAAACTGCCAAACACCACTCCTCATTCGGCGTTGTAACCAGGGGGCGGCCTGTGCTGTAACATCTATTCGCATTATCTTGAAATTGTTTCCAAAGCTTGATGACACTTTGGGCGATTTCAAAATTCTCGAATACTTTCAGTTGGGTACGCCCACATACTAGACCATCGATAATTCTACCAAGTAAAAAATCATTCAAATGGGTCCTTTGCGTCATAACTATGCTGTTATTGCACTGAAATGCTTATAAAGCGCTTGAGAACAATTTTACTTCTTTGCCTACATTCCTTATACATCACTCTTTTACACTCTCGTCATTGTGACGTACTATCGGTGTCACCTGGGGGCTTCCTGCAACTTGTATATAACTTTTGAAGATGTGTGCAGACATTTTAAGGATGATGTATGTATCTTAGAGCTCGATTTCCGTGTGACTCTGAATTATCCTTATTTTTGGACATGAGCGTATTTTAACTACCTTGATATTTATATATTCATGTTAACATTAACAGAATGATTCCTAAAGAACCGGATAAAATTTAAGTGTCGCTCAGGCATATCAAGACAAATCAATATTACATAAGAATTTACAAACTGTTACTTATAGCTACAAATAATTAAAATCCTTTAATCGAAAATAGTTTAAGATATTCCGAAAATATTTTTAAATTCCTATGAATAACAATGCAATCAGAACCGGTCCGACTGACTTATCAAACAATTAATTCAAGAGATATTTTTCAATAAATTTTCTTCTTTTCTAATGCACTACAACCTCGACCTTATTACATTTAAAAGATTGAGAAGAAATAATATAATAATACAAGAAATCTTCAAGATTTTTTTTCTTTTCTAATACAAAAGAAAAGAAATTAATACTATAAGAGGAGAAATGCTAAATAGGGGCATGAAAAAATAAAAGTATTGACTCTGAAATGAAAACTAATTTAGGTTACATAAATTTTATTTCTTCCTTCACAACATCAACTTTCGAATCAGGACATCGATTTTTTTTAAATTATTTTTAATGAAAACGGTTATTTTACTTTGCGTCTTATTTTTATCATCTATGTCGTAAATCCTATTTTCAATACATATGAGTTTTTACAAATTTTTCTATTGAAATTCAAAGAAATATTACCTTGCATTAAAAATTTTATTCTCTAACTCATCATCTCTGACTTCCCAAAACAATATTTTGAGAAAGAAATTCTGTAATATTCTCTCCTGGTTATTTTCAATATTGAAAAAATTGTATAACAGGCGTCTAGCGGGCTTAACGACTTTTCCTTGCCTCTACATTCTACAATTAGAAGGAAGGTTTTCTGAATTTAGCTTCGCTAGCACATTTTAAACAATCGGATAATCGATAGTCTTTGAGTTTTTCTACATTTAAGGGTGTTAACTTTCAATCCCTTATGGGTTGATGCATAGCAAAACAATGAATCACAGTGTGGATAGTTTCCCCACTCTGACAGTTTTCACCCTTTACAGTGGGCCGCAGTGGACTGGTTGTGAGATCCAGGCTATGAAATCGGAGAGTTTTAGGTTCGATGCCTGATTACACTCAAGAACCGTCGTGTAAGCGCGCCTGGGCGTGCTAAATGCGTCGGAGTCAAACGTTTTCCTGCTGGTGTGGTACGGAAGTTTGGAGATGGGGTGCCAGTTCAGGTATCCTCCTCGTCATCTGAACGCTGTTTAAAATTGTCTAATTATAAGCCCCAAAATAGCACTAGTGTTGCTTTATAATGGAACGTTAATGTAACCTAACTAAACCTTTTACCGCATAAGTCAGGATGAAGATAGTAAAATAATCCTATCTTGACAGTACTGAAATTTCTGCATTAGAATACTGTTAAATAAAGAAAGGTTATGATTTTTTCATCAACTTTGGAAAGTCTCGGACTCTACCGAATCAGATTCGTCACAAACAAAAATTGGAGATAAATTGTGCTTCTTCAGAAACGGTATATCCAATTGTTTGAAGCTGAGAAGACTTGAATTCCTAGTTTGAAAACATTTATTTATTTATTCATTTTACTTTCATTTATTCGCAGTATAGAGAAAGTATATTAATCATCGAAAATTCGACCTTGGGATTTTTATGAATGTTCTTTGATTTTCTTTGAGATCTTCCAGAATTCGAAAACAGATTTTTGGAAAATGTCTATCGCTCTGTCTGCGAATAGGGTAACTCAAAAATACTTTGAGCAAGACGATTAAAATTTGGTATACGATCTTTACACCCATTTGCAGATTTTTATTAAATTATGCACAAATTCTTTTTAGAGGAAGTCTATTTGTCCGACTATTCGAATGTAAGTTAACACGATAGTTAAAAACAAAAGAGAGCCAGATTGATAAAATTTGGTACACAGATTTAACACATATTCGGCGTTTGACTAAACTATCGATTTAGAATCTAGCATAGATCTAGCATCAGTGTACATTTTCAAATTTCTTTCAAATTATCAGCATTATCTGTTCAAAAGAAGTCTCTGTTCAACTGTTCTAATAACAAGACAATTACAAAATTAAGAGAGATTGATAAAATTCGGTTTAGACCCAGATTTAACATCCATAGTGTAGGCAACTGTCAAATTTTGAGCCAAACCCAACGAGGAATTGGACGTGTGTCCGTCTGTACTTTCAGAAACATGAAGAAAACGTAATAACTCAAAAATGCAATGATTTAAATATATGAAAGTTTGCATGGAATTTTGAGACTGCAACCGCAGTTTTATGTCAGATTTTTGTTTAGTAGTTGAGAAAAACATGTTTAAAACATAAATTCGATTTTCGAATCATATTAACGCAGATCTTCGCCAAATAACTCGCCAAGGATGATTCAGTAGATTCAGTGAACATAAACTCACGCCAAAAGTTAATATTTGATAACTATTGAATGATAATGACATGTACGATGCTATGTGGCATGACAAGTTTATTAAAGAGCATACGAAAAAGTTTTGGAGAGACCACTCTGGCTGATTTTCTTTGAAAATGGTTTCACTTATAGGAGGGCTTGTAGATCAAACGAAGTTGAATACTTGAAACGAGACAACTTTTCCAACTTTCCAGCTCTTAAAAACGGTGACTATTTCAAGGTAAAAAAAAAATTTCCCAACTTTTCTATTCCTTTCGAATTATGGTTCACAAAGGGAGCTTGCTTAAAATTGTCTGCAAAGATGAGAATAGAATTCCAATTAATTTAGCAAAGTCGAATTTACTGCTGACAAAAAAACATTGATTTGTATTTATCAAATAAGTTGTAAACGAATTTGAAAGTATTAAAAAATTCCTAAGAAATATATTCGGAATTAGTTCTGTTTTGATGAATATAGCTGAAAAAATTTCCGGAGGCACTGGCAGTTGAATATTTATTATATTTATCAACCCAGCTATGATTCTTATCTCATACTTGACTCATATATCGGCTTCATTTTTATCTTCTATAACTAAAGAAACTGTATTGAAAATATAATAAAAACAAAAAAGATTAAAATGAAATCTACTATGCGTATTTCAATGTATCATGTAAGAACAAAATTTCTTTAACGGCTAAGCACCACGTCCTCGTGCAAGTTAAATTATATTTTTATTCATTTTCATTGAATGAGTCACTTTAGTGTAGCAAACGATCGTAAAAAAACTTTGTCTCGCCCTTATTGTTTAAAAAAATATCACATTTCCTATTTATTTCATTTCATATAATCACGTGCTCAAAATGACATTTTTCTAAGTTTTAACTTATTTATTTTAATCGGAGCTTTTGTAAATGCAATGCCAACACGTTATTAAAAGCTGATTTTTTGAGATACTCGGGCAGATAATAAAATTTTTATTTTTGGCCTACGGGTTACATTTTTATGTCATGCCAAAAACCTCATACCAAAAACAGCATCATGTTCTGACATAATATATTTTCGTAAGCCTTTTTTTATGAGTGAAATGTAAGCCTTGCATGTTATATTTAAAGTTCTTTTCGAGAAAAAAACTATCAAAATTTTTTCTTGTAAACATGCTATCACCTGTAAATATTTTATATTGCCTTTATAACCAACCAAATTGTGAAAAACTATTAGTATCTATACTCTTGTTATTTTTATCCTTTGTTTGCAAACAAATCCTCAAATATTCGGACGATAAATTTTAGAAATCTTGTAGGAATAGAATATACACTTAGGAATTTCAATATGGCTTTAGAAATGACAAGCGATTGAATCGTCGCATTCTGCGTTATTGGATTTTCAATCAACTGGTCAGTGGAATTGTCAGTGATTGACATTTAAAAATAAACAACGGACATCGCGCAAGAATAGAAAGTGACCAAGGTCAGGGTTGGGCTCTACCAGCGCGATCTGGTTGCGAGAATTCAAAACAACAATACGCGGCAGCGAAGTAACGAGATTTTTAGCTTCCATCATCACTCAAATGGGGTTGTGGTTATTTGCTATTGGATGGAGTTGGTGAGGTATGCATCTTCTTCAGGGATTGCGGAAAAAGCCTCAAAATCGGGCTGCTGAATGAAAAAGTTTTTTGAAAAAAACAAAAACTGAAAGCAACTCGTCGTATTTGTCACAACGACAGGTTATTTTTAGCGAAGAAGAGAACACATTGCTTTTACACTGTCTCCCTACCGCACAGAGCTGTCCTGTATTTCTCTTATCGCTGTTGGCATTTAGAAAAGAGCGTGATTCAGCGCCGTCTTGCGGACGCCAAACGCACTTCATCAAAGCGGCTGTTAAAAAAAGTTCCCCGTTACGTTATAATATATTTTGTGCGAGTTGGGACGCGTCAAAAATCAGTGTTTCAATGATAACGCGGCGTTTGGAATGTGTTTTCTGTCTCGTATCTCACTTTCTTGACAACCTTATTAAAATAATGATCACTTCTTATTTGTGCCACACGATGCATTAATAGTGGCAGGGAAGATACACTATAAATCATTTGCATAATAGAAATAACGCTCAACTCCGCATCTGTTGCTTTGAAAACAAATCCAGTTCGCGTTCTCTTTTTGCAGATGATTCATTTCCTTGAGTACAAAAAAAATGTTGGGATGTTTAGGGTTCTCAAATTTTTATAGCTTTTAAAGTGTTCTCGTTTGCTTACATTAATAAATAGATCGAAAAATGAAAATTATGTGCTCTGGTTTGTATACAACATTTTCATAAGCGCAATTTTTATCAATTTCAATGTAAATTAGTGTTAAAATTCAAATATCCTTGTTCAGAGTATAGTATACAGATAACAAAAGATGCTAAGAATACCATATCTCATTTTTTATGATATTGAAAGGAATGTCCCAAAATAAGTTCTTTAACCTGTGCTATCTATATCAACATAAATATAACTCAATCGCATTAGTGATGTGTATGGATCATGATTTGCGATTTTACGTGTGTACTACGGAGTACTTGAACTAGAAGATCCTAACCTCCAGATCTAACATTGTAGAAAATGCGATACCAAATAAAAGCAGCTATATAAGAAAAATTGTTGTTTAAAATAATAAATTGAAGCTACATAATAATAATGAATTTTTAAGAAGCTAGGGGGAAAAGAAAAACAGCAAAAGGTGGAAACGAGAAAAAGAAGCAGAAATCGACAAAATCGGTCCTTGGAAGGGTATTCATTATTAATTGTACGGTTTAAAGGTATAATTTCTTGCCAATAACCTCATTAATATGAAAATCATCATTTAAGTAATGTAAAAAATTTAAGTAACATCAATTTTAAGAACGTAAAAGTAATATAAAAAATCTTAACATTATTAAAAAATCTTTCTTGACAGACATGTGTTTTTTCTTCGAGATCTGAATTAAATAACAATGAGATATTTTGTATTTTACAGTGCTTTGAAATGGACTATTTAGATGCAGGCTCCTCTATTTATCATATTGGTAGACATAAATAAATAGAGATGATATTTAAAATTATTTGAAAATGTTTAGATCTTTTAAAGCTGTTTAATATTAGTTTATCTATTATTTCTAAATCTCAGTTTATATTCTTGTTAATGACGTTCTTTCGCAAATGGAGTTTCTTTTTAAAAAAATCATTGGAAAAGAAATCAAACAATCATTTTAGAGGGATTCAAACTATAATCGTTTTTGGACTAATGAAAGTAAAACAGAGAGGATTTATAGACAGTAGAAAATAGCCAATCAGAAGCTCAGTAAAACTTTTATATTTTATAAAAAAAGTGACATTACAGGACACCAGTCAGAAGCACATTATAACTTTTATACTTTATAAAAAGAAACATTACAGGGAAAAAACCCCAATCAGAAGCGTATTATAATTGTTATACTTTATAAAAAGAGACATAACAGTGAAAAAAAGGCGTATATTCGACTGTTTTACTTGGCAATTATTCTCGATAAAATATTATTACTAAAATATTTTATAATTCACAGAGGGGGTTTTTATCGACAACTTGAAACTTTTAAATTAACCACCTTCTCATTTCAGCTCTGCTTCTTAATCAGAAATCAGCCGTTGATGTTAGACGGTAAAAGAAAAACGAAATTGAAATTTTTTATATTTCCTAAAAGTATTAGGGGTGTAATTAATTACTTCGGATTTGAAATAATGTTTTGAAACACTGTAAGTAAAGCCATCATGATCCCCCACCCCTTTTTTTCTGTAATTACACAATATTTTCTTGCACTGCATTCATTGCATCATCTTAAAAATTGTGAGACTGGTCTCCCCAAAACTTTCTCTTATATTTTAAAATAAAAATGATATTTGGAGAAGGCTTTGCATGGTATGACAATGGGGTGCAATAGTTTGGCGTAAAATTAACAATTTTACTGAATCTATCGTGTGACCTTTGGCGAGATTTTTTTGGTTTAATTCCTCATATGCGGCTAGAAGTATGCAAAATCCTAATTTGAGTTTCAGACGAGTTATTCCAAACCTATGGAAATAAAAATTTGATACTAAACTACTCTTAAATTATAAAATCAGTACCAAATGGCATATATTTCAGTTATGGCTTTTTTCAGTTATCATTTTTGCCTGTTTCTGAAATTACAGACCGACAGACGGTAAACCTCTTGTTTGATGTCACTCAAGATTTAGTTTGTATCTATACAAAAACGTTGAATATGTGTGTTGAATTTCATCTTCCTAGATAACTTTGTTTTGCCAAAAATGTGTTTTTTGAACTCAAGGGGGTTTAATATCTAGAGATTCGACTATATATTGAGTTCGAATTTTTATTATGATTACTATACTTTCTTCATAGTTCGAATACGGGAAAATAAAGGGGCAAATTTTCAATTTTGCTGTGGAATATGTTCATGTCCTTAACACGGCACTGTAGTTCATTAGGCCTTTAATTGATCTAATTTTGGAGTTTTAGACTATATCTTAGCGTTATGAATTATTAAATAATTATTCTTGATTGTTGAAGTTCAAATTGAGACTTAATGCAATAGATCTATGCAAAAATCTCCAAAATTACTTCGGGGAAGAAACTTCCAAAAAAATCAAAAATTCACTTTTGTACATTGTTTAATATTATTTATTTTATCGTGTTCATTAATTTTAGTCCTTTAATTAAACAAACAGAAGAAAAACAGTGAAATTTTCAATAATTTAGCAAAAGAGGGTGGGATGAAAGGGGGGCAACTATTTTGTCTATTTTTTTTATCAAGCATGTCTGATATTTAAAAAATATATCTGCTAAGCTCTCCGATATATATATATATATATATATATATATATATATATATATATTTTTCTATATATATATATATATATATTGGTGTTCTTTCATTTTGTTTATAGTATTTGAGGTAAAAGAATGTTAATTATTTGTATGGAACATTCATATCTATTCCATTGGCTACATTGTGAATCTTTTTAGTACGGTAACGGAAAAATATGTTATTTCAAAATCAGACTTAAATCCATTTATCTTGAAATACATGAATATGCAATCTTTCCGCATCGTAAATACTGCTTTTAATAGTAAAAATATGTTGTCTAGAGAGAGTCCATAACTTGTATTTTTATTCCTATGATATTCACTGTAAAAATTCTGTTTATAAGGCATTCCTAACAAAATCTATATTTGAATCTAAAAGCGGTTGCTATTTATTTGACGTCCTTTGAACAAATTTTACATCAATTTGAAATAAGAAGTTTTCTTTTGTTTACATAAAGGGACAATATGATGCCTGTCAAACATGCATCGTTTCACTCAAGTAATTGTTAGTTTCAAATTGAATATCTTCTTGGCAGTTGATAGTTTAACATTCTAGACTCAAACTCGCTACTATAAGTAGACACCAAATAAATATTGTACGAGACATTCTTATCTAATATTATCCTTTATTAAATGGATTTCTGCTAATAAATCCTTACATTCTTTTGTAAAAGCTACCAATCGGTTAATAACTGAATTATTTATTAGGGCTTTACATAAAAAGCAGTCCGTAACTGGATTTAAATAATTATTCCCATTTATATTAAAAATGTTATTATTTATTTGGATCCAGTTACGGACAAAGTATTGGTTTTAAGACATTGCCACTTATGCAATTAATTCAAGAAAAATATTATGTTCTTAAAATATAAATTTGCATTTTAAATATTAGAAAATAATTTTCGCTAAATAATGTTATGTTCATAAAAAATTTTATTACGAGTAAGAGTGTACATTTGGTTCATTTTTTGAACTATTAAACTACTGCATAAATTTAACTTTAACGTGATAATTCTTGTATACGTGCACATTATCTGATAATTGGGTCATGCAATATGCATAAATAGAAAACACAAAAAGCTACAATTTTTGGACCTACAAACATTAAATTTAGCAAGTAGACATACTTCTGAATAAAATTGTTTTTTTTTTTTTTAAATTGTTACATTTTTAAAGGGAAATGTACAGAAACAGATTTTCCCCAATAATTGCAGAGCTTATTATCGAACCAAAATTATTCTTTTATTTATTTAAAATATTGCATATTGGCTTTCCATTGTTATCAAGGATATTTACCCATAGTTTTTTCTTAATTTTAATAATTTCAAAATATATATATATTTACCCAATACTTTTCATTGTTTTAATAATTTAGTTTGTAAACATATGCAATAAATATATAATAAGAAATATATTTTTGAATGCTCGCAATATATACTATAACTAAGAATAAATTTTATAAATGACACAAAAATAGATGTATCAAGCTTAAATATTAACCCCTTAACCGGTTTGCCGGTAACACGTACGTGCATCGATTTATCGAATTTTGATAGTTGTAAACAAAAAATAAATCATTCATAACAATTATAATTCAATAGTAAAATGACTCTGAATACGTAGATAAGCCATGTATTCGATGGATTTCCATTTGAATCAAAATAAGAAAATATTCCCAAAATATAAGGTGTCGTCTTAATAGATAGTAAGGAAAATAAACCAGTTAAGGGGTTAAGATGCTACGATGCTTTGAACTTTATGTTCGGATCTCTTAAATCTCCTTGTAGCTATAGTTTTAATAAATTGTCACTTTTGAATAGTATGCATTATTTATATCACTTTTTCACCACTTTTTATCTTTTAACGTCTGCATTACAATCTTTTTATCGTTTTATTGGGCTGCAAATTGAATTTGGTTTAAATTTGCAAAGTAAAATACTTACATTTTAGGGCAGTTTCCATTAGTGAATCCAATCATTGCTGATTTTTGCACTCGGCATCAGCTTTTAGAAAGCTCCTGATTTCTTAGATGTCTAGAGCACTAGACTTTTAAAACAAATTTTGACTCAATCTATGTGAAATGTATTTAGATTATTCTTTTTTACAAATATGCCCAGAGAAATTGCTGTAATCGACAAAAAAATCGTGCTTGAAATTTTTGCAAATCTCCAAATTTCAGATATTTATGAGTTTTTTTAAACTTTATTTTGGATTATTCTTATCTGTATGTGAGTACGAAAACTAAAAAAAATATTCTTGCTCCAAATGGATTAAATTTAGTATGAGGTCTTTATATCAAATTGCTGGTTTTTATCAAATTTTGAAAGATGGGGCTTTGTCCGTGGACTTTTAAATATCCATTCGAGTACAAATAAACCAGTTAATTACAAAACTCTATGAACTAGATGAATCAAAGCAGGTACTTAATTTTAACATTTAAAAGGCAGATTAATTTCAAATTCTAAATCAAATCTATTAAAGGGATGACCGTGCTGGTCTCTACTTTCACGCGCAAGTAAACGTGAATTCTCAGAAACGTAATTACTTAATAACTGTAAATTTGATTACAATAATTTCAATAGCCAAATTGCAGGTTATCAAATTTTGAATTATATTTGTTAGAAGATTCACATCTGTTGATTTTTACTTTTTTATGCAAATAAAAGTGATAACTTAAAACTCAATAATTTAAATATAAATTACTACTAAATTACATACTAAAATGAAATTCACAAAATTGTGCGTTAACTTCAGTATAGAATTTTATAACTCTATATGTAGTTCTGTGTCAGATTTGCTTCAGTAGGTCTAAAAACGGTATATAAAATAGGAATGCGATTTCCATCTCTTAAACTACGAAGTACAAAATTTTTACTTGTGGATGCTGAAAATAAAATTCTGAAAACTCGTAAGTTTACAGCTTTCATTAAGTTCCACAATTATTTTGTGGATGTGATAAGTGCAACATCTTTGTTAGACTTTTATTTACTGTGCGTAAGAGTGATATCTCCCTTAATTTCTCAGTTATAATAAAAAAAATTAAGAGCATGCTATTAATATTAGGGCAATAAAACATAAAATAAGGAAATGTAGCTATTAAAAAATTAAAGATATCCATTAGCATCAAAATAAAAGATTTTTTTTTATTTAACTCTGCTAATTGCTCTTACCAGGGGAGGGCACGGGTATGGAGTTTGAGTTCAGCATGAAAGTTAGTATAATGATAGTATATATTTAGAATGATCATACATCAAAATACTAAAACGCAATGACCAGTCAATTTCAAGAAAATGGTCCTCAAACTTTTGGTAAACCTTATATACTGATAACTTGACTCCCGATCGGATGATCCCAATGGTGTGGTCGTCTAGGTAACCGTCTAGTAAGCCGAAGGTCCAGATTCGAACCTGGCTGGATTTTTCTATTTTAATAATTCTTATTCAATTAAAAGTTTACAAATTTTTTGTATTCAAAAATAAATTATTATCATCAAAATACATAATAAATTTGAAATTTTGAAAGAAAAATTATAAAATAGTTTTAATTAATATCCTATTTATGTTATGGAAGGATTCATATTTATTATTATCATCATTACGTAACTTTTTTATTTGAATATCCCTTGTATTTAAGAGAAGGAATACAGAGAAAAAAATAAATATTGAAACAATCAATATCGGAATTTCATATAGATATATTAAAGAAAAATAAATACTAAAGGATGTTGAATAATATTGAAGAGGATTTTCTTCATCTATATAAATATAAATGAATCGCCAAATACATTGCTAAGCGCTCGAGAATTGCTCGACCAATGCGGCTAATTTTTTTTTAAATTTTCGTTAAGATACGAGGATGGTTCTTATAGAAAGAAAAAATAAAAAATAATTTAGGAAAATAGTAAAAATGACGCTTTCCTTACTTTTCCGTCCCAAAAAATGATTAAGACTTCAGTTTATTTTTCCCCACGCTAATGAGGTTAGGTTTTTTATGTTTTCGACCGATTTCAAACGATTCTGTTAGTTTTCTTAAATGTTTGATGCATCTAAAATTAAACGTTATTAATTAATCGATTTTTTGGATTCACTTGGAAATACTTTTAAATTAAAATGAAATAGAATATAAGGAATCAAAAATTTCTAATCTGTATTCCGTTATCTCAACTGGCATAGAAAATTCACGCATGTGCAGTGGGTTGTAGTTGTTCACAACTGTGTTTGCATTTTAATTAAAAGTTTAAAAAATATGTGTAAAATGTGTGTCTGTTGTAGCTATCTCAATCTCGATCGATAAATAAAATAGGTTTCGCTTGATTTTTAAAAAAATACGGACTTCATTTGCGGTTTTGCTTTATTTCAAGTACGCACTGTAAAGTTAGGTTACTTTTAGGTTAGTTCTGCGCTTTTCTATGCGTACGAAGTCGCGGGTGAAAGCGAGTATTGAATAAATAAATAAATAAATAATAATGAAAAAATACATGAAGGAAAAAATAAATATTGACAGATAGATAAAATCTGAATTTATGTATAAGTAAAGACAAGTTGCCCAATTTCGCTCAGTTGAAAGTATCATTTTGCCTATTTTCCCTCTATTTATTTGTTATTTCGATTTCCATATAATTGATTCTGAAGAAAAAATATAAATGTGTTTTTGAAATAATTGTGGCCGGTAGCGGAATTCTGCAATCCTAATGAACGAACTGCTACAAGTTTTACTCTCGATGTTAGATATATAATCGGATAAAGAATCTTCTTAACAAACAAAATAAAGATATATATTCTAGGCAGAATAAATTTTTCAGAGGAATTGTGAAAAATACAAAAATTGAGTCCTGTCTAGACTACAATTTTTCCCATCTGAGCATTGAATAATTGCTCAACTCGAATGCTATACAACTGAAACAGTTTGGTTGGGCAGATTTTATCTCTCCTTATTATAAAATGTTTCGAGATTTACAAAAAGGCATCCTTTATCACATAATTAATTTTATAATAAGATCCGAGGGTCGATTAGGAAACTTAAGTTGATAGCAATTAAAAACGTCATTTGCCTAAGCATAAAATGACGTAATTCATGTTTTTACGTACCTTAGGACCATTAAAGACAGTGAAATTAAACGAGTTCCGTTCTAAAATTAAAATTTTGCTGCTGTTCAGTTTATTATAAAATTTCATTTACCAATCTTCAACAATTAATTATCTCGCAATACGAAATTTTTTTAAAATTTGTTAGGATAATAGTCAGAAATAAAAAGATTAAAATGAAATCTGCTATGCATGTTTCAGTGTATCATGTCAGAACATCATTTCTTGAACGGCCAAGCACCACGTGCTCGTGCGAGTTGAATTGTATTTTTATTCATTTTAATGGCTTCTTTGAATGAGTCACTTTAGTATTGCCAACGATCCAAAACACTCTGCCTTGCATTTATTGTTTTAAAAAAATATCACATTTCCTATTTATTTCATTTCACATAATCACGTGCTCAAAATGACATTTTTCTAGGTTTTATTTTATGTAGTAATTAACTTATTTTTTGAATCAGAGCTTTTGTAAATTTTTTTAATCAGAGCAATGACTACCCGTTATTAAAAGATAATTTTTTAGATGCTCGTGCAGATAATAAAATTTTTATTTTCCGCCTACGGATTCTTGTTGACACCAAAAATCTCATCCCAAAAACAATACCATGTTCTGACATGATAATAAATGATAAGACATCTTTCAAAAATTTGCATTACTTATCGCTCCTCTAATTCCTATATTATTCATTTGGAGGCAATTTAATCTTGTAGAGGGGGGGACATGAGTAGTTTACGTGCTCAAATCTTTTCTCTGATTTCTAGTCTTGAGTGTAGGAGGCATTTTTAAAACGAAATATTAGAGTTTTTTTGTTTTGTTTTGTAAAGCTTGAAATTAAAAGGAAGTAAAAAGGTTGTTATTTTCCATTTTTATCTTAAATGTTGGAAGAATTTTAAATTTACAATATGAATACTGCAGTTTTCATATTAGATTTTATCTAAGAGTTTGCTTGAATTAGATACTATTTAGTAAATATATTATCTAAGATTTCCTGAGCCCTGGCACAGAGGAAGCATGTCTTCTTCGTGATGTGGGCGTCCCGGGTTCGAGTCCCGGTTAGGGCATGATTGTTCTGTGTTCTATCTGTGAATTGTATGTGGCTGTGGCATAAAAAGTAGCCGTGTAAGAGAATGTGTGTGTGTCATCCTCGTATGAGCTAGAAGTCAGCCTTCTCCCCTCGAGTGTTCAGGGGCTCATATCCTCAGAAGCTACTGCACCCCCTCTTTCCATTGTAAAGCGGACACGAGATCATCATCATTATTAACAATCATTCGCATGTTTCATATCAGCACAATGTTGTTGAAGTCTGGAATGTAGGATTCTATCTTATATATTCCCGTTATTTCTTAATCTCAGTTTAAATTTAACAAATCAGGGTTACTTCACGTCACGAGCATTCATTGTATATTCGTACACTTCCAGTAACTCGTCGAAGTTTACTTCCTTTGGGTTAAATTCACGAAAGCGCCGTCTAATTTAAGATCCCCCCCACACACTAATTACTGAGCTACATTTCAACAATGGATCTAATCCAAATTTCACGAAGCAATGGTTATTGGTTTGATATTCAATCTTCTTCCCCATATCGAGCCAAACTTATTCGAATCCGGTTTTTTGAGGCATGGCCGTATTTGCTTGACATGGATTACTTGTGTAAAACAGGCTTCCGATAATAGAATTTATGTGCAACAGCCTCATTTTTGCTTCAAAATAAAAAGTTATTTTTAAAAAATGAAATATCGATGTTATATGATGACAAAAATAACTAGCTTCCATCTTTTAGCATTAAAAAAGTCCTTACAAGGAAATAAACTCAGGCTCAAGAGACAAATGCCAATTCAAATTTAAATTGAAAACACGAGATCAAAATTTTAAAAAATCTCAGCTTGATGGAACATCCAATTCAGAGTCAGTATCTGGAATAAAACTTACCAGTTTCAGCCTGCCATCGCTTTCTTGAGTTTTAGAAAAAAACTTAATAAAGCACGGTTCCATCCAGTTGGTTGAGAACTCCATTAATTGTCTCAGTGTAAATTTGTCAATCGCTAAATGTCGTTGCCGAACTTTTATCCAGAAAATGAAAAATGATATTATTCTAAAAGGTGATTGCAAACTCTTCTCACTTCAATTCTTTTTTATGTGATTGCTTTTTCGATTTTCTTTTTGTAATCCTTAAAAGAATTTCAAATTAGATGCTATTTCAATTCAGTTGCATTATCAGATAGCAACCCTTAAAAAATAGAGTTGGCTATTCTATTTGTTTGGGAACCACCGCTTTTTAAAACTCACTCAATTATTTCACTTAGTGAAAAATTGGAGTTATGATTTGATTTATTCATTTTTAATTTTCCACGATTTCCAGAAAATTTGGTATCAATTTCCTTTCTTTCTTTTTTTTTCAGCACGTCACACACAAACTCATCAAGCGAGCCATCTTCTCCCTGTGGATGATCGCCCTTTTTCTCGTCTGCCTGCCGTTTACCGGATTCGGGATCTACTACGAAGAAGCGATCCCGGGAAGTGGTATTTTCCGGTGCACTCGTTACCGGAGCGCCCGGGAGCCCACAGACGTCGCCTACGCTTTCCTCATGTTCGCCTTCGGATGTCTGCTTTGTCTGGTCATCGTATGCTGCAACCTGGCCGTCGTGCAGGCGCTCTGTCGCATGGGCAAGAAGAGTCTGGCTCATTGCGGCAGGACAACAGTGAGGAAGGACAGTCGGGAGTTGTCGTACAACCACACCACGCCTGAGGAGTTGTCCTTTGCAAAGCTGATGGTCATTCTTTGCATTTTCTTCGTGGCCTGCTGGGTACCACAAATGGTAAGATCGCTGGTGAAAGAGGTAGATAGAGCTGATCGGTGATTTTTAATAAAAGTTGTTATTCGTAGATATTAAATAAAATTCGTCTTAAAAATCATGGTGGGCTATGCTAACAAATTTAAAAGAATGGAATCAATATATTTTTAATGAAAAATCTCTCAATAAATAATTTGACTAATGGTTTCCATACACACAACACCGCTTCATGCCCCTGCAACTATAACCACCTGGTTATATAAACAGTGTAATAAGCATGAAGTGGAAGATATAATGAAAGGGACTGTTGTTCGACGTCACACATTTATTGGTTAGAATTTGATTGGGGATTTTGTTTTTGCATCAAAGAAAGCTGGAGAGAGTGAGCTGTTTGAAATTGAAATGGAAAGTGGCTTTGTCTAATTAAGCTAGCTATTGGAGATAAACTGAAGACTTATGCTAGTTCACAAAAACATACTTATAGTTTGTTTGAGATTACAAATTTCTGAAAAATGTTGTAAAAATACAAAAGAAGAATTTAGGGTCGAGGACAGAAACAATAATAAAAAGGAAAACACAAAAAATAAAAAAATGATATGTTTAAACACAAAAAAACAGGAAAAAAATATGGATTTGTAGAGCTACTCTTGAAGATAGAGTTCTTAAAATCTAAACAAATCTCTGTTTTCTTCAATGTGACGAATCATTCTTTGAATTTTCGCCCCGGATCCTTGGGAAGAGGCAATACTACGGAACCAAGCATGGATTAAATTTGAATGACCGAAACATTGTGATAGCATTAGCGGTAAGTAACAACCCTTCCCGCTGTGAGCACGTCTCACTATCGTAGAAGGTACTAAACCCCTTCCGTTTCTATTCCACTAGGAATGGTCAATCAATTATAAATAATCAATCATTTAAAATGTTCTTTATTACTTAAATAAATAAGTGGTGGAAGGAAGATCATCATGATCCATGCAGCGGAAGCAAGAGGACCCATATTTTTGGGAATATTTCTTTAATGATCACATTTCACTCAAAACAAACAAAAAAACGAAATGGCAAAACAAGACATTAACGCGCTTACCTCCTTAGTGAACAGAATATCATCTCTTATTTCATTGTTGTTGTTACGTATGGCACTTGCCCTTTTGTGGACAAGCCCCACTGATACATTAGCAGATTTTAAGGCGAAGATGTGAGTCTCTTGTTTCAAGTAGCGCCAACTAGGGTCAAGAGTACGACTTCAGCTACACTTTCTTCACATTCTCATGCACATCCCCTTTTTACAGGGGTGCACAGTCACACATCTCATAGAGAGCACACAGAAGAACAACCATGCCTGAAACGGGACTCCCAGAACATGAGGAAGACGTGCTACCTCTGTGCAGAAAGCCGGCTCTTAATTCATTGTAATTACAATCGCAATATGTTATGGGATGCGTATCTAACCAGTTATCGTCCTCTATTACCCAAAAGAAAAAATAGAGTAATGCAACTGCTACATTTTTCAAAAATCTGCTGAGGATTTTTTAAAAATCGAAATTGTTTTTAAACCAAAGATTTAAAACTATAAAAAAGAAAAAAGCGCTTGAAAAAATTTTGAAATCCAATAAATTGTTTTATGTATTTATCGTAAATGATTCTGCGGAGTAATTCATATATATCTGTGAATATATACATAAATAGAGGTAGGAATACAATTTTTTAAAATTAATTTTGAACTTTTAGCTTTTTACTGAAACAATGAATTAGAAAATAATAATCTCACATCAGTTAAATATTTACTAATTATAATTAATTATTAATCATTAACTAAGTATTAAAATATTCAAATGCAAACATATAAGTGGGGCAACAATTTGTCATAACTCAGTGTAGAATTGTAGACATCTACCCTGTCTCACTACTCGTTCAATCGAGTTCAATTCACCAACCTTCATTGCTTATCTGAAATATTGATTCGATCCGACAAAAATGGATAGCAGTTAGATCCTGCATAGACATTACAATGGTAGTCATTCAATACAAATTCCTTCGGACTAAAATCCAACGAAAGTAATGTATACTCAACATGGGAGCTTCTGCATATTTATGAAACAAATATTTTTCTTCTTGATCGCAGCGATTTATTTTCTGAAGCTACCCGTCTGTTTCTTTCATCTTTTATTCATTGTTTATCAGAACAGTTGGCGTCTCGACTGAGACACTTTAAATATTTGAGCAAAATAGCAACTTCATCTATGCATTTAGGAGGTAAGCAAATTAAATTGCTATTATTGCTCATCTTTTTAGTTTCTGTTATACGAGAGTTTCCGCAAAGAAAACATTATATTTATCAAAAATTCAATCTTAACTTTTTGATTAATCTACATATTTTAGATTCTCTGAATTTGCACAAATAATACTTAGAATCGTGTCTGTACTAGAACATATTAAAGAAATAACTTGCTAGGTGGATAAAATATAGCATACGTTCAAGGCGTATTATTGTTTTCAAGCTTTTAGAACTTCTTAACTAACTGGATCACAATAATATTCCATAAAACTCTTTCGGGGCCTGACTGGATGGTGCCCATCACCATTATTGAATATTGATAATTTAAGCAGAAAATGTGAGTCATATGTATCATCATACACTATGAAAAAGGTTTATCTATCTCAGTCATGCTATATGAGAGATTATGATAAAAAGTTATAGTTTACAGGAATGTCAAAAATGTACCAAAGTTTTATTAAGTTTCTTACTTTGTTACAACTATAGATCTGGTATATAAAGAGCTAGTATACTAGTTCTGTAGTTTCAACTCGAGAATAAACGATTCGAACATTTTAATTTGGTAATCTCTCTGTTTTTTTATTCACGTCCATCACATCCACCCATTTTTATTTCAATTAGATAAATCTTCCTTTGAGCTACCGTTTTCATGTACTAGAGTATATTAAACATATTTTTTGTCGTGCCGTTTTGCTGCTAAGAGGAGGGGAAAAAATGTCAGATATGCTAAATTATGTAAAAAAATAAAATTTATTTTTTCCGCAATCTGAACTCGAAAAGGAATCGTGTTTTTCTATCTCATAATTTAAAATATTTTCAGAGAATTTGCTACAGTTTTCACTTTGAAGTGTTTATTAAGTTGGAGTTCATGTTTTAAAGATTGAAAGACTCGTTCCACATTTTTCATTCACTACAGATGAAATAAGAAATAAATTGTAAAAGACAAAATTACTCTTCATTTAAACCTTAACTCTTTGCACTCGATGGTGCCTCTACGGCAACATTCAAGAAGGTGCATCATTTTGACGCTTTATTTATTTATTTATTTTTCAATTTTGATTATTAAAAATACCTGCAGAATAATAAAAAGACAGATAAAATTAATTTTAAACACACACATATACAAACACAAATTTGGAGCAATAAACAAGTTTTTGTATACTGAATAGTTATGCATCGAATTACTTTTTCGAATGCAAAGGGTTAATATCTCGCCAGCAAAAGGTTTTAGAGACAATTATTAATAGAAATCAATATTAATTTTAATGGTTGAATTAGTAAATAATTTATAAAATATGATTATCACAATACTACGTTTCCATCCTTTTCAATATTTTATTATAATAAAAAATAATAGTTTGCTATAATTTATCAAAAATTCTAATCGAACTTTTAGATAACCTAGGAAACTGTAGATTAACTATCAAAGGCGTAACTTTTTAGTTTCCGATTTCTTACTAACTAGGGATACTGTCCATTTAAATTCGAAAATCGTTTTTTCGTTCCAAATATAAACAGAAACATAAAATTTTTTAAAAAAGCATTCATCATAGAATAGTAAAAAGAAATACAGATTAAATATGTGATTACTGGACAGAGATAGCCTGACTGGTATGGCATTGTATTCGCATCACTTGAGCTGTGAATTCGATCACGCCAGCCGAATACTTTTAGTATGTGTGTGTGGTGGCTGGCGCACTTTAAATCTGTCGTGGTCACAAAGTCCTTCATGTCGAGAGTTATGCCACTGAGGATACAGAGTCGGAGGTGATCGCTCTCTCTTCCAGATCTGAATTACGATCTGTGGATGAATGAATGAAATACATGAATGAAGTCCATCGCGTAAAAAGGGTTTGTGACGTGTGTGAGCCAGAAGTCAGACTTCTGCCCTCGGATGTTCAGGGGCTACCCTCATAAGCTACTGCACCCCTCCTTCCGTTATAAAGCGAAGTACGAGACAACAACAACATATGTGATTAATTTATAGAAAGTGTTTTGAAACCTAATGATATATTTTTACATACCGCAAAAGTATTGGACAGATGATGTTTTTAAATTTTTTAAGCCTTTTATTAAATTAATTATCTTTATTTAAAATCTAAATACACAATTAAAAATTCATATTTATTTTTCTGATACCTCCTGCTTTCATTATATCTAGTCAATGGCTAATATTTATTGAATAAGTAATTTTTCCTCATAAGATGTTTAGTTGCAATTAAATGTGAAATTTCATTTATTTTCGTAGTAACTTCTTTACGAGTTATTTTTTTAACAAACCTATTATTTGCAGCTTTCGGTACTTAGTAAAAAGTTGTCATTATTTTTTAGGTCACTATCCTGATGGCTCAGTTCTCAATGACCGAGAACCCTGCAAGATCTCATCCTTTCTACAGAATTGCGGACATCTGCATGGCCCTGAATTTCACGCTGGATCCTGTGGTCTACGTCCTGTCCAGGCGCCCTCACCGACGAGGGTTGAGGAAACTTCTCAAACCCCTCTGCCAGTCCTGCTGGCCCCAGGAACCTAGAACGCCGTCGATGAAATCGTCTCAAGGTACGCCCCAACCTATTTGGAGTAAGTAGCTTAGTTCCTCTCCTTTATCCTTAGAATAACCTCTAGAAATACTTGTCCCACTTATATTAAGCATAATTCAATTCCTACTATTAGTTTATACTCTAGCTATATAGTTTACATTTTCAGTCGTTAATAAAAATCTTTTTATTCATCCACTCGAGTTCAAATGCATTTTTTGAAACTTGTAGTGGATGATACTCGATGTTAATACAGTTTTTTCAGATATTAGTTCATTAATTAAATTTAATTAATTTTTAATACTTTAAATAATGTTAGCAGTTTGTAATGAAAATTGATATGAAGAGGCAATATCTCAATCGGTAAAATGCGAGGATTTCTGTGTTTTTCACGTGAAAGTGAGGAATGCGAGCTCAATTCTTACGAAAATCAATGCTTTTAAATAAATTATTCATATTAATTATCATTATTTAATAAAAAGTTACTCAAATAAAATTTTTCTTTGTTGACCTAATTTAGAATTGACTTAAATTTTTTTATATAACTTGTTTTATACGAGCATAAAAATAGCTTAGCCATTTTATAGAGTAAAAAAAATAGTTCAGTTATCTCACAATATGGATGATATGCAAATTGAAGTTAAGTAAAAAAATTTGTTTGCAAGTTATTGGACTGCAGTATTTATTTATTTCTTTAGCCGAGTTCCTAAATTTCAGCGCTATCTCAATTTTTAATCTTGCTTCTCAAATTGAATTGATTCATGTCGCTATAAAAAAGTGTTTTCTTGGCAAAATTTTGTTTTTATCAAATATCCAATAGAAAAAATCTTGAAGTTAATTCTGTTCGAGGTTCAATTCAACAAAACGTCTTCGTTTTATTTATAATTAGAATAATTATTATTTCAGAATTTCGAGTATTGTTATAGCAAAATTGAAAGGAATTCCATCTACCTTTTAAAAGAAATTTTTACTGCCATATTGCATCACTCAGCATGCTGAAATATAGATTGTGGTTTATATATATTTTTGAAAATATAGTTTCAATTATACTTTCACATAAAGCAAAATACTTCCAATATTTTAACCATACCTCTGGTGAAGTTTGGCCATGGTTTGCTCTTGCGCCATTAAAACTCACATTCAATCAACCAACCATAAAAAGTCTATTCACATTTCAATTGATCAACTGAAATCTGGCTGATCAATCCAACACTCGATGAGTATTATCCGCCTTTTCTGGAGTGTTAGATGAATATAAGAATAGCTAAGTAATCAAACTAACAAGTACTCAAACAAGCAGATAACCTAGCTTTCATTGCAATTCGGATGGACGCAGTGTGTCTAGATCTATTATGTAATATAAAAAGTTTTAATTCATCAGGTAAAAAAATATTAAATTATCAGTTAATTTCTTATAAGCATTGTAAGCATGTTTTTGTATTTTAATGATGTCTAATTACTCATTTTCGTTTGTCTTTGGTTAAATTATCATCAAGTATTATTTGAAAAGAATCATTATTTTTAATGAAAGGTTTTAAATATTAGTAAAGTAATGCAAAATAAATAGTAGATAAAAGAACAATTTTCCTTACTATGTCTTGTATTCTTCTACCTATTTTTGAACTTTTACATCGACTAATTCCTCTTACGTAATGGAGTTAATTCTTACCTATATGACAAACAGAAAATGTCGGTTCGAAATCTGATTCTGAAATCGCTACTTTTATAATCAGGACAAAAAAAAATGTAAAAAAAAAAATTCTTCTTCCGATTTTTTTTTTTTTTTGCTTCATAAAATTTGTCTCGAAATTAACACAAGATTTAAATTTTCTCCCATTCGTGGAGTAAAGTATTGATAATCCAGTATTAAAAAAACATCTGGCAGTTGATAATTTAGGGTTAGCAAAAATGGTACTTTACACAATAGAACAATGTATTTTCATTGATGAAAAATGTTTCAAAAATAATCAAAGTCTGGCTACCACAGTTTAAAAATTTGAGAAATGGCCACCTAGATCATGTGGTTTAACACCATTGGATTTCTTTTTATGAGGTTATTAGAAGGTAACGGTCTATTCCAACAAGCACACAAGTATGTTTGCATTGAAGGAATAAATTCAATGCTGCATCGCCGAAATTCAGCCACATTTATGCAAAAAGGGCGTGAAAAATTTCGGCAAAAGAGTGTGTATGTTTCAGATTAGCGGTATAGGTCATTTACTCTATGTGTTATCTCGTGCAAAACACTATCCTGTAACTTTACAATTCAATAAAAATATAACAATTAAAGGAAAAAAATGAGTTTTTATTTAATTCAAATCTTGCGTTAATACTTTGTTATGTCATGTAATGCACCATTTTAACAACCGTTAAACTATCAGCTGTCAAATAACTCTTTTAACAGGCTTCCCAAAACTTTACTCAATAAATGGGGTTAATTTTGAAACACCCTGTATTTTCTTCTATATTGTAATTCTCGTTCTTACATTAAACTTTAAATCACCTTTCTTTAAGTTTCTTAGTGTAGCAAACTCTTACTAATTCTATATTCATTACTCTGATATTCCCATTATTCCAACGCATCTATTCAAACATATTATTAGATGATAAACCATTTTTTAAAATTAAAATCCCCTTTCTAGTATATAATTTTCTTCTTGTCATATTCCTACTCAGCATCTTAATATAGCAGTTTTTTCCTTAACATATAGTTGGTTCGTGTCTCGTACGAAGAAAAATGCATCCTTATATAATTGAGTGATGTGTATATCGTTTTGTAATCTAAACATTCTCTGTAATCCGGCAGGTGTCTATCCTCATATATGCCCAATTAGAAGGAACTTACTATACTACATTTTGTTAAACTTTGTCTGCTTGGTTTATTTCTTTACAGAAATTTTTTTATTCCTTGCTGTAATTAATATAATTCTAATATAAATCATAGGGAATTGTTTGTTATGAATGTTAGAATAAAGTATTCAGAAATAGGTTGGAGGTCAACAAATCGAATTAAAATTATGCATGTTTAACGCAATTCTGCATGTTTGTAGCAGCTACATCATCATATAAAGTACTTAAATTAAACTGATTGTGCAACAAATGAGATGTATTCCATACGCTCATTATTAAAATGGTACATTAACTATTGCACTATTCAATATCCATGGTTAATGGTACCATTTTACCCATAGTTAATACATATCATTTAAAATTTGTTCAAAATAAGTGCTTCATCAACCCAACTTTTATAGAAAAGATTTACTTCTTTTGTTAGGGCATATAATGCTATTTCTGTTATTCACGTTATACCAATTATAATGTCACATTATATCAGTTTTTAAATAATATAATATCAGTTCTTTAAGTCCTTTAATAACAATGCCGAATATCAAATAATTCTAATATAAAAAATGTAAAGAATAAGAGGTTTTTTAAATTCAACACTTTATTTGTATAGCTTGCAAGTTCATTTTTTACAAAGCAAAAGTACTTACATTTGTCATTCTATTTCGACACATTAATTATTAAAAGATTTTTTTGACCCATTCTATTTCGAATGCATTGGTGACAGTCTTTTAATTGAATTTTAAATTCAACAATGATAAGGATTTTCATGCAAAATACTTTTTTGAATGCTCATTCAGATAACTCACAAAAAATTAAATAATCGATTCTTCTGCATATCTTAATCAATAGCAGTATCGAATAAATGTTAAAAAAATAAACTTATTACTTTGTGCGAATTCTTTTTTTCTGTCACATAGCACAATTTCGTTCTGTTTTCATAAACATGGCCGAATGATTGGATTTATAAATCCAATTACTACTCAGTTTGAATCGATGACGGAAATAATTTTGTATTCATATAATTTGTGCTTATGCGGCTCGAAGATGTTATTTTTAACTTTTTTTTAAGAAAATAGAAATAAAAGATGGATAATGAATAAGAAAAAAATAGAAAGGTCAACAAAACTGATGTTAACTGTTAGATTAATCTCCAAATCGATTATGAAAAAGTGTACATTGGATGATTATCCCAACGAAAATTATGTGCTATCAAAATAATAACAAGTTGAAAATTGAAAACTCAGCTATTGATTCACAATTTCAATTACATAAAGTTAGCTATTTATTCTTCATTCTGTATATTTTTGAAACATTTTTTCTGACGTTTGTTGTGGTTGATTTATTTTATCTATAACTGAGTTAATAGTCTCTTCATTCTTTCAACAGTAAGCAGAAGATCATAGAAAGCGGTATGGGATTTCCACGTTTTACTGTCTGATTGAACTTTAACAAAGGAATTTTATGTCATTAAAAATGTTGAAATACTGTAATAGCAAAAGATATTTTGCACAAACAGTTAGCATAATAAACCCTAGAATGTATGATTTTTTTTTACAAAAAAAATGTATGTGCGTTTATAGTGCTATATATACATGTAATGATATCTCTTAATCTGAATTAAATCCTGATTAACTTCCTACTTTTTATCTTAATTTAACCCATATTAACTTCATTCTAAAATGTTCTTTTATTTCCTGATCCAATTCTGCCCTTTTTATTTAATCAATGTTACAGAACTCTGTAAAATTGCTGAATTTTACAGAGCTTGTGTAACTCGACAAGTTTTCATACTCCGAGTGAAGGAATAAAAATTTGTCAATCTAAAATTTTTTTTTAAAGATCCCTATAATTCTCTAACCTAAATGGACACGTGTACAGAAATCCTTATCAGAAACTCATAGTATATAATTTTGAGGATAAATATTTTTTTCGTTCTTTTTTGGTTCTACTCTTTTGTTGTGAGAATACATTGACGTACCTCTTCGCTTTTTACTTGTACATATATTAAGCTTCCCAGGATGGAATAAAGTGAAATTAAAAATTCAAAGTGTCTTCTCTCCTTTTGAAACGGTTTCAAATATATATGTTTACATTGCATTTATGTATGTGTTTTATAGTTTATATATATGTGTTTATACATATACTTGCTTATAATTTAGGAACATTATTTTTTAAAAATTGAAAGTATTTTTTCACGAAATTAAAAATAGTAATACTAAATTTGAAATTGAAAAAGGTTTACATTAAATAGTATTCCGCTGACACAAATTATTTTTAACAATGCTGTGATGAAAATAAAAGTCTCTTTTTACCAACATATTTTTTTCCAAGGGAAAAAAATACTATGATAACATTTTTAATGCTAGGATTATAAATACAGGAGCGTACTTAGAATTTTCCCAATTTTCTAATTTAAATTTTATTCAAATGCCTCTTTGCCACATCTCGATCATTTCAACAAATGCTTATCAAAAAGTATTTAAAAAAAGAATTTCCAAACTGCCGTTGTAACTCTTTAGAACAATCAAGTAATTGGAAATAAAATAATATAGCCAAATGGCTACAGGGTGCACTGTAGGGTAAAGATTCTGAACTAAAGAAAAGGAATCATCCTTACAGAAAGAAGTGATTATTCATACGGCTTAACTCTCACAACATTTATTACATTTATTTCCTGATTGCATATTTCTTCACGTATTAATTCTTATATCAATGTTTTCTCCTTTTTTTCTGTCATTCGCATTGCCATTGATAGGGTATTATTTAATCGTAAACCTCATGAGATTCGGTTTTCCTAAGTGTATATCAATAATCATTACTATATTTATCTACCCTCTCCATCCAGATAGTTGACAATTCAGTTAATATCTAGAGACTGAAGAACTTACTCATATGTTTTTCTAGTGACATTTTTATCATGTCAGAACATGATGCTGTTTTTAGGATGGGGTTTTTGGGGTCAACAAAAATCCGTAATAAATAAAAATAAAAAATTTATTTTTATTTATTATGGATAGTAAAAATTTTATTATCTGCACGAGCTTCTCAAAAAATCAGCTTTTAATAACGCGTTGCCAATTCATTTACAAAAGCTCTGTTTTTTTTAAAAAAAAATAGTTAATGACTGCAGCAAATAAAACCTAGAAAAATGTCATTTTGTGCACGTGATTATATTAAATGAAATAAATAGAACACGTGATTTTTTTTTTCAAAACAATAAATGCGAGACAAAGTTTTTTATAATCCTAAAGTGACTCATTCAATGAAACTATTCAAATGAATAAAAATATTATTTAACATGCACGAGCACGCGGTGCTTGGCCGTTCATGAAATGATGTTCTGACATGATGCATTGGAATATGCATAGCATATTTCATTTTAATCTTTTTATTATTGTTATCTATTTGTTCTGTAAAATATATTCTACATTATTGGTGTATAAAATTATTGCTATAATGTTTACGTTTTCCGATATGCTAATTTACACAATATCTAATTATTTGCCAGAAGGGAGCAAAACTACAAAGGATGCAACTCAAAACAGCACCAGTAACAGCTCTCAGAAGGACTGCATCATTCTCGAGCAAATGAACAAGATGAATCCTAAACTTCGCATCATATTCACCACTGGGACTCAAAAGAAGACGGCAGGTAGTCAGCAGTCATCCATTAAAGAAGAATCATCTCAGTGAAAAGGGTGGTGAAAAACTGATCCAAAGTAAATGTTATTCAGACTGTTGTTGCAACAATTTATATGCATGACAAGCAAATGACTTGAGATTGATATGCTTCAAGGTCATTGTTTATTTAGAATGCAGAGAATCAACACCATTGAAAAATCAAACTTTTGTGATGGAAAATATTATAAATGTATATCGATGTTTGGTGTATGTATTCATGTTTCCCATTATTTATTTCTGGATGTAAAAAATGCTACGAGAACTTTTCATTCTAAAAATTTGACTATATTTCTAATATATGCAGCACATTTTTTTTTCATTTCAAAGATTAATTTTAGAATGCATAAGGCTAAAGAAAAAGATTACTTTTTCTAGCAGCTTTTAGTACAGAAGCTCTTATCTTTATCATAAAATAATTATTTGTATAAACTTTTTAAAAATGAAAGCACTTTGCTTTAAATCGAATGATATTTTTAAAAAATGACTCAGCGTGAATACTTAGGTGGACCTAAAAATATTTTATAAAAATGGTGTTAATTTATAACAAAAAAAAAAAAATAAAAGACTAAGAAATTCTGAATACTTGAAACAAAATGAAAAAAAAAATGAATCTTTCAAATACGAAATTTTATCTTCAAACTTAAATTACGTAATTCTCACAAAGTGGGGGACTTTCTTAAAATAAAATTTTAAACATTAAAGCCTGCAACATTTTACTGCAGTGTTTGAAAGAAAAAGGTTTAACCAGAGTCATAATTTTAAAAAAGCAAAATTTATTTGAATTCAAGAATTGTTTTGCTTGTTCAACATTTGCTTGAATTTTAGAAAATTTATGGCTATCTTCCCAAAAAAAGATGTGTGTTTATACCCATTTCGAATGCCTCGTATAAAAAAAATTAGAAACAAGCGTCACATTTTCATGATTCAGTTTAATTAACACGAATGTGGTATTTTATAAATCATCGGTCGTGATCTGAATGCCGACGCTATTTCTCAAACTTAATACTAACTCCAGTCAATAAAAATTAAAATGTATATAAATTGGTAAATAGCTTTACCCTCTGTCAATAGCTTCGCTCAACTTGAAATAATTCTTGAGCTCTAAACATCATGTTTTATGCATCCCTCAAAAAAAAAAAAGAGAGAGAGATGTATAGGTTAGAATATAGGGCAAAAGCGAAAGTTTTGCTATCATGTGTTAGTATAATTTCGCCCAAAGAGATAATTCTCTCTTTGATAATTCTATCATGTCTTCAATTAATTAATAAATGAATTAAAATTAATTATTAGTTTCGGTAACAATTAATTATTGTTTTTATTAATATAAGTTATGGAATGAAGAAAAACGATTTAAAAAGTATTGAAAACTATTTAAATAATCAATTGAATTTAAATTTTAGGGCATTTTTATTGTGAGCAGCATGAAGTTTCTATTCAAAAATTTATTTGATAATTCTATCAATAAACCAATGATTATTCTGCTTCCAACAAATTAAAAAGAAGCTTTTACCTTCAAACATAAAATAATCGTCTGCCTCAGTTTTATTTTTTTAAAAGAGAGACAAAATGTTTCTTTTAAATACCAAACGATATTTTAAAAAACACCTTCTCGAACCTGCTTCAGTAAATATTAATTATAAAAGGGATTTGAATATAAATTTACCATTTGTTTTTAAATCAAATTAGAAAGTGAATTATTTTGATAATTTCATCCACATTCTTTTTTTGTAGCTGATGTTTGTTTCTGTTGTATTTCATTTGTCACTGGAGTAACAAAATTTTTTATTCATTTTACATGGATTTATTTGTATATTATCTTCACTTCTTGTGTGTTTTGCTTAATCATGCTGTAAAATATGCATGTGATGAGTCGAAATTAATTAAAGCTCTGTGTGCTGTAAATATTTTGTTCCCTTTGTAATTTTGAGCTCATAAAAAAAATAAAGATTTTTTTCAACACATCGTAATTTTATTTCACATGACTGATTCGTCCTTTCGATTACAATTATCTTAAATAAATGAAGAGTTGAATGAATTTCTCGTTAAAGGAATGTTTATATCAAACATTAGCACAGAAAACATACACTTCTGTAATCTGAATAGGTAACAGAATTGTATACCAGAAAAATCTCCCCCGGTATAAGACATTTAACCTAGAGAAAACGCTCTTCCTTTGATCAGGGTGGTGAAAATCATACTGACGATACTCAGACTCGTAGCTCCGTTTCTATTGACATGATTGGAACGAAACTTCATTTATTTGTTACTTAAACAATGTGGCAGAGGTTTCCAACAGGAATAAATAGTTTGAAATTCTGTCAACAATTGACGCTGAAATGAAATAAAAAGAAAGATAACATAATTTTTTATTTTTTTTACATTGTACGTTCTCTTCGCATATTTTGTTTGTAATTTCTGAAAGCGTGCTACCATGTTATCAACGTTCGCACGCAGCATTTCAGTAAGAATGAAGGAGAAAATTTTGACCTTCATTAGTTACACGTCCATCAAAAACATGATCTTTGAGAAGAAAGCCATAGCTAAAAGTCTCAAGGATATAGATCTGGTGATTAGGTAGGCCAGGCAAGTGGAAAAGTACAGGAGATGACACCTTCATCAGGGAAGTGAGCTTGACTGTAGTTTAGTTATATTAACATTCCGTTGTAAAGTAACACTATGGCTATTTTGGGACGAACATCGTAATTTTGAACCACGGTCAGATGATGAGGACGGCATCAGAACTGGCATCCCTTCTCCACATCACATCATAGAAGCGGGAGGACGGAAGGGAGCTTGAATCACATTCTTTAAACGTCTTGACATTTTGCACCTTCATATATTTCACTGCAGTGGCCTACCCGATTATTTTCCTAAACACCGGGGCAAAGTTATCCTCCAGGATTCTACCGTATCGGTCACTGATTACTGTACCCCTAATGAACCTACTAGCAGTGACATCCTCGAAGTACCACCGAATAATGAAATTTGCCATGAATTCAAACCGTGCCGTGACGGATAGGGAATGCAACAGCTGTTGCTGTATGGCTTGAGGGCGTCATTTACGGAAATTATCTGTGCTCACAGTATCGTCATAGTGAAAAGTAGTCTCATCTGTCCATAAGATATGTGATAGCCAGTACTTATACACTTGCATCCTCCTTAGAAAACTCAAAATAAAATCAAGACGTGTGGAATAATCTTGCCGTTTCTATTGTTGTACGAAATGGAATAAGGATAAGGGTAAAGCTTCAGGATTTTGCTTAATATCACTCGATGCTCGCAGTATTTGGAATGGGATTCTCCCTTACAGAATAGAACTTCCTTAAATTTTAAAAAAGCCATTTTGCTGGGCGCGAAAGTGAAAACTTTATAGTTCCTTTAGAATATTGAATATTGAATTAGAAACGCACCTTAAAAAAATTTAAATAGCATGTGCCCAAACGTACTGAAATATCAAGAGAATCATAAAATCAGACAAGAAATTGTAAAACCAATTCGTCATGATTTTTAGCCCAAAATTGGAAATGAAATATTTTATATTATATGTTTATTTTGATGGCTTCCCCAGGGAAAAATTTAATCTTAAAATTTTAAAAAGACTTGTAGTTCTAATATTTTAAAACTCTTACATGTTGTTATTTCTTATGACACTTGCCATGGACAATCTCGCTCAGATAATCAGCGATTTAAGTCTAATGGACGTCCTTGTTTTGTGGTAGCGCCATCTAGGGCCAAGAGTACGACTTTTGCTGCTCACTCATCGCATTTGCTTGAACAACATTTTTTTACAGGAGGAGGGGGGCATATTCATACACCTTAAAGTTAGAACACGAAAGAACAACCATGCCTGAACCGGGAAGTCCAGATCACGGGGAAGATGCGCTACCCCGATGTCAGGACGTCGTCAAAAATTCTTGCATACTTCCATTCATTGTGCTATGCATCTCCCTCTAATTTTCTGTTATCCCGCCTGTGATTTGGGCTTTAATTCAAAAACAGAAAGGTTTAAACTCTAATTAATGCAAGAACTTCCATATTTGAACTAAACATTCTTATTTAAAATATAAAAACAGAAAATAAAATCGTCCGATATAAACATGTTTGTTGCCGTGATTCATATTTATTATTTAGACCAACTATCAAATCAAATTACGCCTTCTTTGACATCGCCTATTTTTATTAAAGAAGGGATCATCTAATTAGACGGATGGTTCGGTGCATTTAAACAGTACGTGTGAATCACATGCGACCCACGAAGGTACTCAACGAGTTAAAATTTTATGTGTACCATAGAATATACTTCATAATTTACGTTATATTTCTGTGATTTACCAAACGAAAGTTTCTTGCATTAAAAAATTAAGAGCTTTGAAATAAGAAATTAATTTTTAAGTAATAAGAGATATAATATATTATCATACGTTTAATTGCATTCAAAGTGCAGCCACAATATTAGTAGTGCAAAAATTTGACACAGCTTTTTAAAACAATCTCTTCATTGTTTACTTAGGAAATAAACTTTATTTTTTTTAGTACAATAAATTTCAAAAAGTGTATTAAAAACTTACTTTAAATCTACGCATTTTAGAGAAATAAGTCGTAATTTCAAGCGTTCATCGACGAAAAAAAATAAAAAAGCCAGGATGAAATAATAGCAACAACAACAGAAATTATCCCCCCCTCGAGTTTTATTTGAACAATATTTCTTGTAAAATAGGTTTAAAATAATTTTTAAAATTAAATAAGAACGAAAGAAATACAGCAAAAAATTTGGAAGTCATTAATTTTTATTTAATTTTAAGATAATTTAAAAACTATTTTTCTATTGTATTGTTATCAAAAATTATTGCCGGGAGATGCTAATATATCGTTTGATCTTTATTTAATTAAAATTGTAAAAAAAATTGGAATTCTACATTATTTGGCAATTTTTCGCTTTAAAATCGCTGTAAGAAATTTGGCGGAATTCTACATTATTTGGCTATTTTTCGATGCCCCCCCCGTTAACGGAAAAGTACCAAGTTGATCTCCTTTCTTGAATATAAGACATACGGTGCTTTCCTCCTATTCAATGGGTAGTTTCTCCGTATTTCGAATTATAATCCTTATTATATGAATGACATTTATAATCTCCAATTCTTCGATCTTTAGTAGTTCAGATTTTTAGTAGTGCAGTCCGGATCAGCCGCTCTCTTGCTTTTAAGTTCCTTAACAACAAGAATCGTCTCAGTTAAGAAATGTGGATGATTTTCCGAATATCGGTGGGTAGCAGATCCATCAGTATTGTCATGTGAGTCAAAAGTATCATCTCTTTCTTCAACTAAATCTTGGAAGTAGCTCATCCATACTTTCAGTACTTCGTGGAGATCCCTCACAAATTCTCCATCTTTATGTCTAAGTGTTCAAGTTTCTGGCTTTAAGTCATTTCTCATATTAGATAACTCTTTTACAAAACTTTCTGCATTCCTTTTAATTAGTCAGAACTTTTAATTAGTTAGTAACGATTCTTCCAGAAAAGCTCTCGTTTTTTTTCCGTATGTAATCTCTTCTCCACTCTCCTCAAGTCCTTATATATTTCCCCATAATATTTAATGCGTTTACTGTAGTGTATCAATTTGTAGGCCTTATTCTTGTCCTCAGAGGTCTTTCTACACTCGTCGGCTAACCACTCTTTTTAGTTCGACGTTCTAAACTTGGAATGATCTCATGTTCTTATTTTAAAATGATTTCCTTTACAGCATTCCAGTGAAAATAGTAGTTAGAGTATCCTTTTTCCCGTTCAATGTTATTAGATAAATTGAGCTTATACTCCTTAAATATAATATAGTCCTTTAGTTCGGCAATGTAGAGTAAATATTTATATTTATATCCATGAATCTTAAATATAAGATTAAAGCTGTTAAGTAATTAAAATAAAGAAAAATCTTTTTTGTATATTAAAAAATTTTTTTAGAAAAATGTTTTTATTTATTTTATAAATTCGGAAATTTATTTGTCTCTCTTGGCTTATATAATTTTGTTTCTTTATTCGTTTTTGAAAAAGGAGGAAAAACAACCTTATAATTAAAAAAAATCAAAGATTGGAAGAAATGCACTCAGAAGGAACGCAAATTGTTTTTCTCGACTTACAACCGAAAGTACAAAGTTTCCAATACAAGCATGTCTTGCTAAAAACAAAACATACTTGAAATTAGTTTCGTTTGCATCAAGAATTTATTGATATGCACCATCTTTTTAAAAAGATAATTCAAACGATACCAGTGTAGCAAAACTTTTTTATTAAAGATATCTTGTGTTACCACTTCATCGTCTTGAGGCAACCGTAAATGACAAAAGGTTATAAGTAAGTAAGAGTGCGTGTTTACACGCAGTCTTATCAACAAATATCGTCTGATAAGAGAGTGACTAAAATCTTCCTAAAAACGTGTTTTAGGTTTTACGGGAGATTCCCCTAAATTATCTACATCTTATCAAACATTTCGCTTTAGCCAGCCATTTCCAACTTTTTGGATCTTCAAGGCTTTCATTAAAGCCAGATTTTTTAAAAAATATTTATACATAACACACCATAATATTAATATTTATTTACATATAATACAATAGGTATATTTTATTTTGTATAAAAATTTATTGGACGGGTTTTATTATGAAACAAATCGTATAAGGAATGGGTTCAGAAATTTGGAGTCATGTAATTAAACTAAACACAATTATTCTCGTTTTCTTTCCCATCTCGATTTTTTGAGAGATATAACTTTGATTTTATAATAAATAAATAAGGTCGCAATACTATTTGTTTATTGTTTACTATATGATTTGCAAACAATAAATAAATAATCCACTAATAAAAAATGACAAATAAAATTATTAAAGTTTTTACGTTTAGTTTTTTATCGGTAATGAAAGTGAGCTTTTCATTCACAACAAACACCGTTTAATTCCAAGTAGATTAAGTTTTTTTGAAATAATTTGTCATAAGTAAATTCTCTTTTTTATCAGCGGCTCGCATTTTCGAAGAGTTTATGAAGAGAATGTATATCTTATTTTGCTTACTATTGGAGCAGTGATATGAAATGATTTTGAATCCTTGGAAATTTTTCTGTACAATCATTTTCAAAGTATTTCTCGAAGCAAATCAATTTTGAAATAATTATCGGAAAAACTTTGCTTATTAATGGAACTGTGACATTAAATGATCTTTAATCCATGGAAACTTTTCTATATTATATTTCCAAATCAACAATCCTTTCACTCAAATTTAATAAAAAGAGGTAATAAAAAAGGGATTTCTGGTTTCGAAAATATCCATTTGATTTAAAAATTTAATTATAATTATGAAATTTTCATTCTTTGCCCTTCCACCATTCCCTTTTGAGGAGCCGTAGCTTTAAGCAATATGTTAAAAAGATTAGATTAACTGGTAAAGAGAATTATCAAAACCACTGGTGGTTTGGCTATTTGGAGGTCAAAAATTACTGTACTTTTTACTATTGATCCATTATTTTAATATCTTCTATATTGTAGTTTCATAATATAATGCATTCCCAACTATTTGCTTAACAATTGGTTCAATAACTACGAAAAATCTAAGAAGTCGTCAGAAGAATGATTTAGAACATGCTTTTTAAAAATTTTCTGAAGGAAACAGAAGTAGAAGGGCTGCATATGCATCTATGACTTAATAAATGGTAGATCTCCATGATTTATTTATTTTAAAAATCGATTATTTGCTTTTGTTATAATATTTGATACTAAACACTGCTTTTTTTAAAAATTTCTGTTTGAATTTTTATAACATTTTGAAACAAACAACTGCTTATAATATAATATTTGTTACAGTTTTAAACTTGTTCATACACGAAGTTGGACGTTTCCAATTGAATTTAAAAAAAATTTAAATCCTATTCCGTTTTTCAATTTTGAAAACTTTTCAAGCAGTCGTTGAGTGGAATCTCAGTTAAAATCGAAACGGTGCTTCGTTAAGGATAATTTTTTTAAAAAAAAAAGTCAAAAATAACAGCAAGAATGTAATTTAAAATATTTATACAATCAGATCTTATACAGTAAAGATCCATATTATGAATCTTCAATCAACAGAATGGATTATCAGAGAAAAATTAAAGAATAAAAGATGGAAATTCGAAACTGGGAAAAGTTTTCGAATGAAATAATTGCTCAAAACAACACATCTATCTTAGAATACAAACCTACTACATTGCCCACATTTAAAATTTTAATATAAATAATATATATTAAACTTTCATTCATGATCTGTAGTTTTTTTAAGCGATTCTAACAATATTTACAGTTTCCATTGCCTTAAGATTATCAAAATTAATTTCATGAATTTTTTAGTCACTGTCGGGTTTTTAAAAAAATTAGTTTCTGAGCTTCATGCGATCATTCCGGATTTCTGTGAATCCAAATCGCCCCATTCCCGTTTTATTCGGATAATTGAGTGGGAGAAATTATCCCCTTTTTTTCATTTGTACTACTTAATGAAACTATTGTACGTTTGTGGTCCGAGATTGAGAAGTGCTCAGATTTTTCCAAGCCTATTGGGCTTCGTTATATAGCGAAAAAGATGGAATATTCCTTTATTCTGAACATAATATTATTTATTACTTTATACTGAAAAAGAGATATTATTAAAAAAATTCATTTCGGTTTGAGAAAAGATTCCATTCTGTATTTATCAGAATCTAATAGATCGAGTTTTTTTTTTACCATTATAATATTTTCGCTTTGTATATTTTGTACATGAAAAAGTAAAAAGCACAAAACTTTTAATAATGGAAAAAGTTTACTGGAGAATTTCGCCTTTTTAAGTTCATTTGCATATATATAGCTTCATTTTAGTGTTTGTTCATAAAAATACGCAATTTTTCGCACGCCTTTAATAGCACCATATCCTTCGTGCATTGAACGAATGAATAGGAAGCCTTCCAAAATGTGTCTGCAAACGATATCCTTCTAAAAAGTTTTGAAAGAATTGTATTGAAACAATCAAACATAAGATTCAGTGGGAAGTCTTTATTTTACTTCAAACATCTTAAAATAGCTGATAAGTTTTCGAATTTTTATATCTTCTGCCCAAAATTTTTTGAAACGCTTCCAAATCATTATATCTAATGTCTAAAAATGTTTGGAAAGTTTCCGAATTATTATACTAGTCTATATTAAACCAGTTTCTTTAACGTACCGATTAAAAATTTCAGAGAGGTTATCAAAGGATAATAAACCTTACATCATTTTAGATTTTTTTAAAAGATATTTTATGGACTTTAGGGTTATTATCCAGTGACCTTTCTGATAAACTTAACACAATATAATGTGCTTAGATTGACAGTCAATCTAATGCACACTTTAAGAATCTCTCTTTGACAATTTGGACAAAATAAAATTGATATAAATCTAAAATTCTTATAGTAAATCAACCATCCTAATTTCATACAATTTTCTTGCTGAATTTTTGAATTATCTCTTTCACAAATAATCTGACTTTAACCATTCGGAATCAAAATTTTGCGTACATATATTATTTTTTTATAAAGCCATGTGATGAATTTCATCCATCTAGCTTGTTTGTGAATTAAAGTATTCATATTTACATATATGAATAGATATGCCTCCAGTAACTTATTTCTTTAAAAACTTTATAAAAATTACAATTTTTATAAAGAGAACTCGTTTTTATACAGAGAATATGTATTCCTATTCAAATCCCCAGTTTTTGTCCCATTTTAATTAAATTTGATCAAATTTAAACTTGGGCCTCAAAATAAAAGAAAGATCGTTTCAATTTTCTGAAATCCAACAGTTAACTTATAAGTCAGTTTATTAAAAATATACGCAAGTTTTTGGCAATTTTCTATCACATCTACGAAAAATATTGTTTCAAAATAGCTATTTTTACATTAACTAAATAATGAACAGATTAACCTTACGGTGATACCTTATTTCTAGTTTAATTTTAATAACCTTTTCTAACTTTACAACTATATTTTTATTATTTTTTTGAGAAATTCAAACAAATTTCAAAATGTAATTAAATTATTTAATTATTGCTTGAACAAAAGTTAAAGTTATGATATAAGATGGAGCTTCATTGGGGCATTATATCCAAAGACGGTTTTTAACTTGAATTTTTTTTCATGGTATACACTCTTTTTTAAAAAAATATACGTACACAGTAATATACTTTTTAAGCATTGCTTCTTGAAGCTATCCTTCTTTCTTTTTTTTATTTGTATTAAAAGGTTTATTTTTTATTACTAGATATATTAAGAAACCTTCTGTGCTGGTATTTTTAGCTCTAATTAATTGAATAAAATTGTATTTTATTCGATTTTTTTAGTTGCACTGTGATATGTTTTTTTCTTCAACCGTTTGCAAAGTCATTCTTTTTAAAACACATATTTCCCTGCAATTTTGCATACTCACTAAAAATTTTGTGCTTCGGATATCAGCTGTGCAACATCAATTACGCTGACGATTTTACTTTCTTATACGAAGTATACAAAAACAAAGTATTGTAATCGTCGAAAAAACTTCGAGCTCGAGATTTTGAAAAATATCCAAGTTTCAGAACCAAATGAAACATTTTCTTTAAAACAAGTCTTCAGTAGTATGTCTATATGTCTATTTATCCGTTTCTATGTCTGTATGTGAATTTGACTAGTCAAATATGCTTTGAGCTAGACGCATGAAATTTGGTACACAATCTTATCCTCAAATTTAACAGATTTCAGTCAAATTTTGATTAAAATCCATTCACAGGCCACACGTCCAAATTCAAAGGAATATGATACCTACAAAGCGTAAAGATCTAGATAAATAAAATTTAGTACACTTGTTTATTTTGAAGAATGTTATCCCTATAATTTTGAAATAAATCTAATAAGGAATTGATTGACCGTCTTTATTTTCAAATACATATAAAAGTATTATCTCAAAAACGTAGCAAATTAAATAAATGGGATTAGTTATGTGATCTGAATAACTACAATAGTAATTTTGTATCAAATTTTAGTTTTAATCAGTCGGTAAAAAGACATCGAAATTGTATGCTCTATTTACTATTATTTGTGTATGATTGCATATCAGTTATTATTTATAAAAAAATCATCAAAGATCACATGCTAAATTCGGTATTTCATTGGATTCATGCCAAAGAACGATCTTTTGTTATTATTTTTCACCAAAATCACATAGTTAATACATAAATGCAGGTTTTTTTCTACACTGCACAATTTCTACTCTACCAGTCTAAACACATGTGAAGCTTACGACTTTTCCCAGGATCTACAATTTTATGAGGGAAAGCGAGGAATAAACTTTCATCAGGGATTATGAGAGAAATTTTCAGAGAATTAATTCCTGATTAAGCGTTTTTTTCCCAAATTCCTGTTAACAATAACAACCAAATGCTATGATATTCTAATTTTTTTTCCTACATTATATGTTTTCCTGCCATTTTTAATTTTTAAAAACAAAATCAATTTTACAATTTTCTAATTTTGATGCTACTATTATTGCAATTTAACTTCAGAAGTACTAAATGAAACAATTATATATCGTATCTTGCATGTCTAAACATTTCAGTTCATTTCTTTTATATAATTTTGTGTAGACAAATCTGTCGTTATGTAGTCTGTTTCATGCTTTATTTTGCGATTGTTGATGGCAGATTTTTATCGTCTAGAAAAACACTTTGTCATGATAACAAAATTTTAAAATGTATCCAGTTTATATAATATTATAACACTTCATTGGGCAAATTTTAATTTGTTGCTGTACTTTATATTTTTTCGGCCTTTGTATTAAAACTCTAGTTTAAGTGAACAGATATTCCTAATTATAATATAATTCCGCAAAAAATATAGTGTAGAAGCCAAATCAAAAATTTAAGATTTGAAATCAATATTCTGATTAAATATTTAAATTATATAAATAATTTAATTGAAAATTTGAGCTACTATTAAGACAAACCAAATGGTAGTCAAAATGGTTAGACTAATAGCATTTTTTTCAGATATGTATTCTTACATGATTACAGAAGAATTTACTTCTTCTGTAATCATGGGAAGGCACGATTTACTATTAATTAAAAATTGGAAATAACTTATTGTAAACAAAAAAAATACTTAAAAATAAAAAGTAAGCTTTTAGGACGAATATAAATAGATATTTAAGACTATTAACAATGTTTTCAAAGTATTGTTTTATATATACACATATATATTAAGTAAATCTATGAATACCTTTAATACAAATAACTGTACAAATAAAAGAAATTCAAATAATAATTTCCTTTTATAATCGAAGATTATTATTATTATTATTATTGCGAAAAGATTTTTTTAAAGAGAAAATAAAAAAAACATTTATTCATTCGTCATCCTTGAAACCATAAAAGTGCTTGTGAATAGAGAAAGTGATATTGCGTAAAATAAACGAATTCGTTAGAAAGTAATACTATGTCACGAAAGAGACCTGAATATAAAGCAGCAGTATTTTTAACAGCAAATGTTTCGTTCTCCATTCAAATTGAATTGAATTTAAATGTCACTCCGCTTTAAAGCAAAGAGACCGTATATTTTTTGGGTAGTGAATTCAAAGCTTATAACTTCTGAGCTTGTAATTTTCAGAAATTCTTTGAAAAGCCAGCTCCAAACTCTAAAATTCACGTTTTATCTAATAAAAACTCTAACTGACCAACAAGCTTTAGTATTATATTTTACACATACAATATTTTAATCAATTAATGGCAACCATTTTGAAGTTTATTTAAACTCTTAATGAGATATCGCATTTTATTTGGGACCTTTATTATCATTTTCATCCATATAAGAACGGAAATATCTCAAATACTTAAAAGTACCCAATAGATTTTCGTTTCATAAATTAGTTCCTAAATTATTCTAAATATAAATTTAACCCTTTGTACTCGATAATTTAATTCCATGTATAATAATTCATTTAATTAAAATATTTGTTTATTAATTATAAATATAAATAAAAAGCATATATAAAAGGAAAGAGGAAATCTACGATCACAAATTTCAAGTTATCATATGAGAACATTATTATTTTTAAATCATTATTTGTCTTAATTAATTTAAGTCATTAAATAATTTAAACCAGTCTGAAAAAGCAATACTGGTAAAAGTAGTTCAACCTTTTAAAAACGCATCTGTTTTCAAAGAAGCATACATAATAATAATGCTATACTGGTAAAAGCAGATAAAAAAATATATGCGATTAAAAGATGTTGAGGAATATTACATTGATGCTTTAAACATGATTCGGGATCAGATGATGCGGCGAAACTCCCAAATCAAGATTCTTTTTCTGAATTTCCATTGCATATTTACTTGGAAGTGATTTACTTGGAATTGATTTAACTACACCAGATACTCAAACAGGGCAGATTATCTATAGATATACATCTAAAAATAAGCTCCTCTGATCCTAAAGTAAAATATTGTTACAAGCGGGCGAGCGGCACGAAAACTCGCCAAAGTTGGCCACGTTTGGCGAGGAGCCTCGCGCCAGCTTGATTGGTTTGGCGAAAGGAATAATCTAGTAGCCGCTAGATTGTGCGCGATGTTTTGAGAATTTCCACGAGACTCAGGTGCACGCGCTTCTCGGCTATATATAGGACGAGTAGCCGGCGTGAGTTAGTTAGTTGCTGGTTTATTTGTATTTCATTTAGCATCACATTTAGAATTCTCAAATTTTTCGCTGGTTCAATTATTTTCGGTGATTGGGCTTTGAACTGGAAGGTCGTGTGCGTTCCAGCTCTGTTTCTTCAATCACTACCCTGTCGCAATTAGCAGTAGATGAACCTCCTAGATCCGACTCGTCCTTATTAGGATTAGTTCCGGAAGGGTCAATGATGGAGTCGAATAAGAAATTATGTGCTGGGCACAATAATGAAAACATGATGATGGATGAATCTAACGTCCCCATGAGCCAAGATGTCAACCAATCCTGCCAGCACTGCGCCAGAGTCATTCATCTTCAAGAATGCATCAAGTCCCTTACCTTCCAATGTGAATTCCACAAAAAAGGTTACCTGGATGCCAGACATGTATTTGGGATGGACCATGAACTCACAGCACAACTTGATACATCCTGGAAGGACAACTCTCGGGAGGCAGACGCAGCCAGGGGTGAGTTGATTTCACTTGGCGATTGTCAGGACCCAAATTGTAGAACTAAAAAGTCCCCCCCTCAGGCGAGCAATAATTTTCAACTTCCTTCCCCCTCTAAGAGGAAAATCGCAAATAAAAACTCAAACAAACCAGTTGCAAACTACACCCCAATTCAAAATCGTTTTGCCGGGTTAACAATTGAAGAACCCAGTGTAGATACTGATAAAACTCCAGAGACTAAAATACCTCCTATTATGTTGCAAATGGTTGATAACTTAAATGAAATACTTAAGGAAATTAATCAAACCTGTGGCGAAACCACCAACAAATTTAGTAATAACTACATTAAAATTTTCCCCCAATCTATAGATCAACATCGTAAAATCCAAGAACTTTGTAACGAAAAAGAATATGAATATTACGTTATCACACCGAAAGACAAGCGACCACTTAAAGTGGTAATTAAGGGCCTTCCCCACCGTTTCAACCTTGATGAACTTAAAAATTGCTTAATGGATAAAAACATTCCAGTAAATAAACTCTCCCAAATGACAAAATTCCGTACTAAGGAGCCTTTACCTTTCTACCTAGTAGAATTACCAAAAAATAAAGCAGCCGAGGAAATATTCAACATCAAATATCTTTGCTATCTCTCTGTTACAATCGAACACTTCAAAGGACGTCCCATGGTAACACAATGCTTTAAGTGCAATAATTTCCACCACACAGCAAACAATTGTGGATACAAACCTCGCTGCCTTAAATGCGGAGCAAACCACGAGACCAATGCATGTAGCCAGAAGGAAATTATTCCCAACCCAAGATGTATAAATTGCGGGGAATATGGTCACATCGCCTCTTATAGAGGGTGCAGTAAATTTCCCAAGTTACCATCGGCCACGCAAAATAGGAATAACTACTTCCGAAAAAATCAATCAGTTGTTCAGGAAAACATGTCTTACGCGAGCCATTTTAGTAAGAGCCGAACCCAGAAAATGGCGCCACATGAAGGCCATGTTTACAGCCAGGTAGATCCGATAAACCAAACTGACATCGCAAGCGTAGTTGACGCTATGCGGGCTTTCAATGAGCTCGTCAGGGAATTTCCCAATCTTATAGCAGAATTAGGTAAATTAAAACACGCAACCAATCGATTAGACAAAATGAAAATATTCCTCAATGCATTTTCTGATCAGGAACTCTTCGATAAAACGTAATTTTCAATCGCCAAAGCCTCCGTATTATTTACTGGAACGCAAATGGCATTAAAAATAAAATGTTTGATTTTCGTAATTTTGTAAATAAGTATAATCCCGATATAATTTTATTGCAAGAAACCCACCTTAGACCACAAAGGAAAATCTTCCTGGCTAATTACTTTTCGTATTACAGCTACCGCTTTAATAAAAATGGAGGTGGAACCGCTATTTTAATTAAAAACGGCATACCTCATAGTGAGGTCCCCCCGCCCGTCCTACAACATGTAGAAGCTAGCGTGGTTAAAATTAATATTAAAAATATGGAACCCTTTCTCTTAACTTCTGCTTATATCCCCCCAACTAGTGATACTTCCAATTTTGTCTTTGATCTCGAAAATTTAATGCAATTAGGCCCTATTCAAATTTTTTGTGGAGACTTCAACGCTCACCACGTTAGTTGGGGTTGTAAATGTAAAAGTCCAAGAGGCAACTCCTTATACCACTTCGCCCAACAGGCCGGTCTTGAAATTCTAGCACCTAACTCCCCCACTAGATTTGGTTCCCACTCCGCTAATACCCTTGATCTTACAATAGTTAATAACTTTCATTACCCCTACGACATTAAATCTATCCCTGAGCTTAACTCAGATCACAACCCCATCCTTCTAAATTTTTACTTTAAATACTCGCTCCCAATAAACTCCTCTATTTATAAGACTAACTGGAAAAATTTCAACTACCTTCTCAGCCAATCAGATACCCCGCTTAACCCAGAAATCTCCTCTACTAGCGAATTAGAAGCTGCCGTCAAGCTCCTAGAAAACCAAATGCTCAAAGCCAAAATGGATGCATCAGCTCCCAGTATGACCAGCCAAAAACATTTAGACCCCAAAATTAGAGTCCTCATCAGAGATAGGAATATTGCCAGGAAGATTTTTCAGAATACTAGGGACCCAGTTTTCAAGAGACTCATGAATAGATTAAATAAGGAAATAACTAAATTAGGCACTCAACTTGATAACAATGAATTCGTCAACAAAATCGTAAATACCAACGCAGAAGACGGGTCCATTTGGAAATTAGTTAAATCGCACAAAAATAAACAACACAAGATTCCGCCCTTAAATGGCCAATCTAGTATTGCAATTAATGATAATGATAAAGCAAACTGCTTGGCGGAAAGCCTTGAGAACCAATTTAAACCTAATGACACCCATGATCTCACAACAGAGCACCTTGTAAATAATACAATCAAAAGCTTTCAAGACTCCCTCCCCCCCAATTTTAATGACTTCTCACCCACAAATTTTAATGAACTTAATGACTATATTAAAACTTTAAATATCAAAAAAGCATCTGGAATCGATAATATCAGCAACCAGATGATCAAAAATTTACCTAATAACTACATCTACTTTTTAGCCATTATTATTAACAATATGCTCAAGTTAGGATATTTCCCAAGCTCCTGGAAAACTGCTGCAGTAATTCCAATAATTAAACCCGGTAAGGACCCAACTGATCCGACTAGCTATCGCCCCATTTCGCTTCTCCCCACAATTAGTAAAGTCGCCGAACACATTATTTTAGCCAGATTAAATGAACATCTTAATAATAATAATATTCTTATCCCAGAACAGTTTGGTTTCCGCCATGCCCTCTCTACCACCCACCAACTGCTCAGGGTAACTGAATTCATAGAAGAAGGCTTTTCAAATAAACAATACTCAGCAGCAGTTTTTCTCGATATACAGAAAGCTTTTGACAGAGTTTGGCTTGAAGGCCTTATTTACAAATTAATAAACTACAATATACCTCCGCACCTAATCAAAATTTTAATATCTTACCTCAGCAACAGATCCTTCAGGATTAAACTGAACAATGTTTTCTCAGTTATAAAACCGATTTTAGCTGGTGTTCCTCAAGGATCCAAGCTGGGGCCAGTTCTTTTTTCTATTTCCATAAATGACATCCCGAAACAATTTAATACCATATTATGCATGTACGCAGATGATACTGCAATACTAGCGCGCAACAACAATCCAAATTACATTACAATAGCTCTTAATAGACATATTAAATCTCTTGAGGACTGGTTCTCCAAGTGGAAAATTGTAATTAATGCGTCAAAAACTGAAGCTATTTATTTTAGTAGATATAAAGCTAAGAAATTCCGCCCTCTTCAAATTAAAAATCAAAACATCCCGTGGTCTAAGGAATGTAAATATTTAGGAGTCATTTTAGACAGTAAATTAACTTGGAAGCCCCACTTTAATTATCTAACCAACAAGTTTCGAGACCTAACTCGTAAATTATATCCCTTAATCTCTCGAGACTCCAAAATGACCAGGAAAAATAAAATACTTATTTACACTGCCTATTTGCGTCCAGTAATTACATATGCTTGCCCTGTGTGGGGTTATGCGCCTAAATCCAATCTAATTCATGTCGAAAGACTCCAAACCAGATTTCTAAGAAATATCTGCAAAATGCATTGGTACATGCCAAGTAAAAACATGTACCTTGCACTAGACTATCCTCCACTTAAAAAATTTCTTAAAAAACTTGCAACTAAATTTTTTGAAGACTTGGAAAAAATCAATAATGAAGCCATCCTTAATATCCCCAGATATACCCCAAACATTAAAGTCAGAAGGCCTAGAAATATTTTACTCTAATCTCACCTCATTTCCAATATTGTAATTTAACTTTTGTTATTTTTAACTTTTTCTTTTTTCCATACTTAAACTCTTATTTTTGATGATTTAAATCAGCTCTAAGTCTTAAGTTCTCACATGGTGCATAACTCCACACCCACCACCCCTAAATAGCCAATCAAAATCTGTCCTGACTCTCGCCAACTCACCCACCCCTACTCCTCAACAACTACTACTTAAGGGCCTGCAGAACTTTTCCAGTCCACTTCGCAGACGGTCACGTATGTAGCTGAAAGCAACGTGGAAGCATTTCATCATGACTGGGGATAAGCCCCTGCCGGGGCTAGGAGCCCCAATAATCCAACCACTAGCGTGAGTTAGTTAGTTGCTATAGTGATTTGATCGAGTTAGTGGAGA
>JAOUZG010008117.1:1093281-1145915 GCA_026289955.1 Argiope argentata | reverse complement strand
ATCTCTCTCTCTCTTTCTTTATCAATCATATACTTTTAAGCGGATAGAGAAATAATTTTATGCGAAAAGATGCAACGTTTCGTTCAAGCTATAGAGGGCGTCTATCAAACCTGATTCCTTTGCCTGAGTGGCAATATGCTTTTCATTTCTATGGATTCGAATTTTCATCGCTCTCTTGTCAGAACAAATTTATTATCTCTCCCTTGAAAGATATAAAGTATTGGGATTTATAGCTACAAAGGCTTTTATATATATCTCCCTTATTTGCTATTGCTTACAGGACCTGATTTAACCTATTTGGGACCTGGGGCAAAAACTTCTTTGCCCCCCGTTTTGTTTTACTACTTTAGTAATGAAGAACCATGCATCGAACTTGCCTGTGATATTTTTCGTTAATTATTTCAAAATTATATTTAAATTTAAATGTGTTAAAAAATGTTAATGTGTAAAAAAAAATGTTAAAACTATGTGGTACTTTTAGTTATGACATATAGTTTTAAAAAGTTAAACTATATGTCATAACTAAAAGTACCACATTAATCATTGAATTTAAAATGAAATCTGAAAAAATACGAAGACAAGATTTATATTAGAATGCTTTCTACAATTATCTTTATCTCATAAGCTAAATATTAGTACGTTTTTATATATTTTGTATGCATATTTTATTCGAAAAATGTTCATTAAAGAAGGGAACATAAGATAAACTTTTTATTCAATTTGGGGTTCCCTCTGATGTGAGGTCCAGGAGCAAATGCTTTGTATGCCCCTTCCTGAGTCAGCCTCTGATTTTTAAAGTTAAGGTGATTGGATAATTATGCAGAATACTCTTCATAGTCCTCATGTGTTTCAAATGGGTTATTATAATAGTAAATTGAATCAAATCCTTTTCCATTTGAGTTCAAAGTTTGCTTTACTTTGAATCGTGCATTCTGTCTTTGGATTCTCCTGTAGGATAACAATTAAAAAAAAAACATTTGGAACAAATCCAATGAACACGAGACATGTAACTAATAACAGACTCATTAATTTCTAATTAATTTTTATAAACTAATTTGGACAAGTACTTTAAAATCAATTAATCATTTTTTTTAATATTGTGCAATATTCTAAATCATAAAAAGTATCGGAAGACATGAAACACGCTTATTTTATATATAGTAATGGCGATGATTAAAGCAGCAAATACACATAATGAAATTTTTAATTTTCTTCAAGCAATTATATTTATTCAATTAATTTGATTAATGATATATAATTAATAAAATTCCTGAAATTTTGAAAATAAGCATTTCGGTACATTTCCAGATTTATCATATAACATTTTTGTTTTGATTTGTCTGGGAAAAGGGAATTTCCCGTTTCTACGACGCTATACCGGGTGTTTTGATTTTTGAAATCATCAGCATTTCCTTCCCGGTGAAAAGCCGCTCAACGTGTGGTATCAAATCTCAAGCATCGCAAGATGGATTTCGACTTAATTTTAGATTATCTTGGGCATTTTGGAAAATTTCAGTTTTATGTTATGTTATTAGCTGGTATAGCTCAACTTTTTGGGGGGATGCATATACCTTCAAGCATTTTTCTGACACCAATGGACAAAGTTAAAGATTTTAATCCCATAAGGTAACATTTTTTTTCTCATCATTTATTTCTAAATTTGATTCAGTATGAATTAGTTATATATATGCAAATATATTTAATTAACCTACGTTTTTTTCGCTCTTTTTAATATGATTTATCCATTTGAATTGAAATTTATTTGTACACTTTTTAATGAATTAAACTAATGTGACCAAACTTTCTGCCCTTGATCCGGGGCTTAACTGAGCAATAATTTTCAATTAATGAGAAGTAAGCTAAGTGGAAGGACTTCGAAACTGTGAAGTTGAACAAAGTAGTGAAAAATTAAATGTATTTTAAATAATTTAGGATTATATAAAATAGTAAAATGCTATGAAGTATAAACACTATTTATTGCTATTTTATTTAATATTTTTTTCTGTGAGGTTTGTTCTTAAATTATTTCAAGGGGACCATATTCTATGTATTGTGTAATTTAAGTAAAAAAAAATTAAAGTATTTTATTCTGTGGATTAAAGAGTGAAATATTGAGGATTTTATGTAAACCATTGCTTATCAATTTATTTTTCTTTCTTACAAACAAATTTAGCGTTTTCTGTAGTTTCAAGCAAAATAGTTGCAAATACTTTAATGTCTTTATATATAATCTTATTTTCTACAAAGTTAAGTTACTATGTATAAAATTGAGCTGAGGAATATGTGGCATATAAAATTCAAAATATAGAAAAATTAAGATTTTAAAGATAATTAAAACTTCTGCTTTTTTTGATAAAATCTGATTGTTACTTAAACTATGAATTGTGTTGAAAGTAAAATATGTTTTTGTGAAAAAACTCTGTATTTCCTACCATTTTAATGCTTTAATAATAATATGAAAAAGTTTTACTTTGATTTAGTTGCTACAATTTAAAATTTTGGACTATGTGAAAGAAATAAAAATTAATGGTAAAAGCACTTTTATTCACAACATTAAAAATAATTGATAGAATATATTAAAATTAAAATAATCAGCTACTTTTCTAGTTTTTAAAATAAGGAAATAATTTGAGCATACGAAAATATCAAGTGTCTTCTAGCAAATATGTATGTTTATTATTCACGTTTCACAAGCTCTCATAATTTCCTTATGTTCCAAGATTATATATAAAATATTATTCTTCCAATTTTAAAATTACAATTTAATTTTTTTAAATAATTCTAAAATACATATAACCATTTTTTAAGTATATTTTTCGATACCTGATACTCTGGGTCTGCAGAACTCAACTGGCATACATTCTCCATTGTTATTGAAGATATCTAATTACTTCATATCTCTCTGGATCATTTTATGATTTGACACTGTTTTTGCTTTGTATCTTTCTCTACTGTATTATTGCCCTGATACTAAGGTATTCCAAATTCAAAGCCTTGTTCCATAAAGATCTGTCATTTAAATGAACTTAGTATTTTCATAAGGAACCTTTTTATCTGATTACAGTTAAAATTGTTTTTGTGATAAGCAAAATTCTGTAGACTAGCATCTGAATATCTTTCTAAGCAGATAAATTCTGAAAATATGTACACATAGAATCTAACACTCAAGGATATCTATGATTACAAAATTTGTCAAATTTCAGATGTTCACTACAAAGTGTTTTCAACATTTTAATTAATTGTTATATAAAGTTTTTATGTTTTTTCCCCTTTAACTTTTGACCATATTACGGCACAAAATCCAATTTTATAACTTTTTTAAAAATCACTTCTCTCTAATAAACTATAATAATAATTGCTTTTTGTTGTTTGACTTTACCTGAATAGAGACTTCATTTTTCAAGTATTAAATTTCCAATAAAAATGTGTCATCACTTATATGTTAATAAAATTTTATACCATCTTCCGTATTATTTTACTTTTATGGTTTTTGAACATTACGATTAAACACAATGTATAAAAATGATTTTATTTTTTTATTTTTACTGTTTTATAAAATATTTCACTTGCATGTTTTGCTATTGTTATTATTACACACATATACTAAACCAATGATTTTTTTAAAAAAAAAACATTTATTCTGGGGCATAATTTTTGCTTTTATTGTTATAATAATGTTTTTAGACTGGGATTTTTTTATACATATATAAATTGCTAGATGTAAAAATAATTTCTAGCAAAATGCAATGGCTGATGCAATCAAATCAGACAAATTCCAAGATAGAGTACGAGTAGTTTCAGTGGAATTTTCTTTATCCTGACCAAGCATCCAATGTATTTGAATAACTGTCATTGCGACATTTCAGAGACGAGAATTTATAGAGGCCAACCCTTTCCATAAGAATTGTGTCCCATCATTGGAATTATCTGATTTGATCCAATAATATTTCTATATCCATTAAGGATACTCCTTGTTAGGGTTGATGAAAAAATAATCAAGGAGCAAATTTTATTGTGCTACGAAATTTCAAGGTAGATATTCAAAATGTAAGGAAATTTTTTATTTATACTTTTATGAGAAAATATGTATGCATGCATGCCTTAGAAGGTGGTAATGTAAACTTTGAAACAATTTGTTACAATTTAAACTAGGAGTTAGTTGAAATGTTGGTTTTTTTTCACCTTAACCTTTCTAAAAATGTTAACTTTAAATTAGTGCTATCTTAAAAGAATATTCATATTAATGATATTAATTTTGGGAAAGTGATAGTTTTATACATGTTTTTCAACAATAAATTTCACCATTGTAATAAAATTTAAACTATTTATAGTATATCATATATTTTTTTTGTTTTGAATGTTCTGCTATTATCTTCAAGCTACCTTAGGAAGATTCTGCTAATTGTTTGAGGTGTTTATCTCAGATTTCTGATTAGACAATTCTTTCTTGAGTCGTTGGGCTGATGAGACGCTTTAGTCAGACTGATTAAAAAATATTATTACTTGGTTACCAGATAAAATGTCAAATACCTTCTTAAATATGATTATAAATTTATTTTCGTGCATGTGTCTATGCGTTGATGCTCTACAAACCACCCTTTTGACCTAGATCTACCAAACTTCTGAACTTTTATTTAAAAATTAAGATTAATTTTGGTGTTTCCCTGTTATAATAATATTTAAAATATTCTTTTACATTTTAAATAAATAGTAAACACCTCTATATTCGAATGAAACTAAGTCACTAGAAAATTTGAATATTCCTATCCTATTTTAGACCACCCCATTGGCTGTCTCAAAGAAAATACACCAAGCAGCTTCAGAAGTTTCTTCATGGCCTATTAGCTTAAAATTATGAAATTGTTGATTGTCCTAATCTAATGATATTCAAAGTATTATAACTTGGTCAGATTTAGTTAATTATAAAAATGTTTTGTTTTTTAATCAAGTTCATGCATTAATTTTTAAAACAAAAAATATATAAAAATTTGATTTTTGATTTATTTTAAGTACATTTTTTTTACTAAAACAACAACAAAAAAATATTTATTTATTTAAATCCTTTTGAAAACAAAATTAAAAACTGAAATTTATGGTAAACCAGAGAAATTTTTCATAAGTAATTCTTTTGAGACATAGTATAATTTATAAAAAAATAATGATGTAACCCACTAAAACTTTAAACCAATTTTTTTTTACCTATATATATATTTTTTTAAAATTTCATTATGTATTCGCCTAGTGTTTGGATAGCGAATAACCTGAGCATGACATTTGAGGTTTGTTTTACAAGCCTTCTTTGAAATACTTAATGACTATTATTATACCGTTTTAGTAAATATTTATATTACACATCATTGAATAGTTGACAAGAAAAGTAAAGTTTTAATTAACAGCAAAAGAGTTTCAAACATTATTTGTTAATTTTATTGTAAAGTACCATTAGTGACAACATTAATGAATATTTTCGAATTTGTTTACTTTTTCGATAACGAATATTTTTCGTCTCTCGGTTACAATCGTCTGAATACCTAAGCGTGTTAACCTTGCATTACTTTTTAAATAGTAATGGGCCATCCAATGATGGTTCTCAGTTTGGAGTCAGTAAAAATGAGCTCTATATTTTACATGCTAATATGTTGATGGCTCTTAACAAAGGCACGGTTGTTCATATATTTCGTACATAAAGGTGGGTTCACACGAGGCCAATAATTGCGTCGCAATCGTTGTCCTCTGCTATTGTCCCTTTATTGTCCCCGTGTGAACAGTTGAGACAACGTTCTTGGGACAATGGCAAACGGTTGTCCCGACGGGACAATTATTTGCCGTTGTCCCAACATTTTCTCTATTTGCGCATGCGTTTGTAGATATTGGCGTAAAAAATTACATTTTTGGCGGGAAAACAAAATGTGTTAGGCGTAAAAAGTACGAAGGACCGGAACCTCCAAACAGCGTGTTTTTTTTACGCCATTTTGTACACTTTCATAATTTTTAAACATTTTAATTTACACCGTTACATTTTCATTTTTAAAATTTATATTTTTTACCTTTCATTTTAACTATTTGTTTCTTTATCAAGTAAATTTCATTTGGGATTAATTTTTATGAAAAAATATTCGAATATTACTAAAATTATTTTTGTTATAAAATATATATTTGAAATATTTAGTCAGATGTGGTAAGGCATGAAACGGCCCTTCAGTCAATATTTCTAGATTTGTTTGAGATTCTTATTTGCTTGTTAATACTCATTTTATCATCTGTCAATTAATATAACATTCAAAAAATCAAATATTAATTGCTTGCTAAAGTTACTATTTACAGCTGTTTTGAGATGGACTGAATTGTGCTAAAATATTTAGATTTTGAAAGACAAATAATTTTCATAAATTAATGCTTCTCTATTCTTATAAAACAGTTTTATGAAATGCGAGCTTTATACATTTGGTTATTTGCAATAATTGTGGATTTATATTTTGCTAATGAAAGTAGGAGAAGGGTTTTGAATGTGTAACTCTTTCTTTAAACCCTTTTTATACAATGACAGTGATAATGTTTTTATATATAGATATTTAGTTATATTCCTTTTGAATTGTTTCTTAAATACATTTATAAAAGTAGCAGCGATACCCATAAAAGCTTGTACAATCATTCAATCCATTCAAGTTATTCAACCCATATGTTCATTTATTATTTGGTATAATGTATATATTTTTACTGGGATGTATATTAGTTTTGAGGACCAACAAACTGAATGTTGAGTCAGATGATGAAATTGATGCCTTTGGAAGGTCCATTGCACTCAATATATATATATATATATATATATATATATATATATATATATATATAAACTAAAGCCAGACTCAGCAATATGAGCACAATTGGAAATACAACAAATTATAACTAAATACAGATTATTAGACATGATCACAGAGTCTGGCCAAAGCTCTATGCCAGCAACAAACGACATTTCAGCTACAGCCATGAACTGTAAAATTTTTAATAATGAATTTTAAAAAAATATAATTCTAATTTTTTTTGTGTGTGTTTTATATCAGAATTTTGTTTATTGGCTATTTCAAATAAAAAATAATATTAATTTTTATTTGAAAAATATAATAAAATAATATTAATTTTATATATATTAATAATATTAATTTTAATACATTAATAATATTAATTTTAATATAATAATATTAATTTTAATATATAATTTTATTAAAATATAATAATTCAATTTGTAAAATTTGAATTATTTAATATCTTTTTAAATATAGGCAGTTGTTTAATAACAATATATGTACTATAATATAAAATACTACTAAATATATACTACTAGGAAATCTTTAAAAGTTAAGGGTAGTAATAATGACTTTAAATCTAGGGAGGATTTGGAAACGTTTCATTTAGTGTAATTTCTTTTTGCCACTTTCCTGTTTAAAATTAAAAAAAAATTCTTGGTACTGTTTAAAGTTTTAAAACAAATGCAGTTGGTAAAAGGAGATTTTGCTGAAGTAAATATTTACAAAAGCAAAAGAATTAACATCTAGAATAAGTTTTAAATCACTATATTTATTTGATAAGACAAATAGAGTTTGCTTGTTGTGTTAATTACTTTGGCAAAAATATAATAAATATCGACAAAGGATTAGGATCTCTCTTAGGGTTCTATAACAGCATATCAATAACACTGAGTGTATACTTTTTTTCCCTCATGATACTTTTTTATTTCTAACGAGAGCAATTGATTTGTAAAGCTTTAAAATCAATTTTAAAAAAATCACATTAGTAAATAAAGCATTCATAATAAAAGGGGTTTATAAATAAATTAACAGCAAAACACATAGTATCCAAAATATGAAGCATTTTAAGTCAAAATATAAATAACATTTAATGGGGGTGTTTTTACGATTTTCGAACATTTACATGTGTTATTGTTAGGCCTTAAAATTTCGCAGGTTTCAGAGGTTTTAAGCTCCAAGAGATTTTTTCAATAAAACTTTTTGATTCCGAGATTAATGTCTCCTTCGGATACTTCGTTCAGCCATGTTGACGGTACACCGATGTCGAGAGGTCAAAATACTTCCAGAGACTAGAGCACGGAGCTATGCGCGAAATTGAAATGAAAGTGAGCGCCAAAAGACGATTCATGAAGAGATCTGGAGTACCCTCCAGAAATATGCCAACCTGTTTCAGAATTGGTCATGTGATCATCCTATAGTAGGCGTGGTCTTCTATTGCGACGCAATTGTTAGCCTCGTGTGAACCCACCTTAAAGGTTGCAATTTTCAGTGAGATAAACTTTCACCATTGATATAAAGCCGGTGTTACACGACCTGCCGTCTTCACAGATTTGCTCGTAAAACTGCCATCCTCCCCTTCGTGACAGCACCCCCGTCTGCCTAGCCTGTCACACGACCCGCCGTCTGAAGAAAACAGCTTCCCTTCTCGCATCGTTTCCAGGGCTCTCGGGCGGAGTTCGATATTTCTTAAGAGGGTAACTTTGAATAAAAATGAACGAAATGCTTGCTTCGGATAGTGACCAGGAAAAAGCTTGTGCTGCAGCAGCTTATGTGCTTTTAAGTGGCGAATACTTGGGAAAAAAGACGAAGAAGCGCAAAAGGCGTTGGGGATGACTTCACTAGATAAAAATTCTTCCTTCTTCCCTTTGAAAAAAGCACCTCGAAAATCAGGAGAAGGGGCCAAAGCTACTCGAAACTCCTTTGCTGATTACTTTACAAAGAGCAGGAAATTACCTTGGCAGCTAAGTATTGTTAATAAAAAAAATCAGTTTGGAAAATAAGAAAGTAATTAAAAAAAACTGTGTAACCGAATCTCATATCACAACTAGCATTCCCGTACCCGGCATTGCTCGGGTAATGGAATTAGCATGAACTAACAGTGCTTGGTATATCTAGTCACGAAAATCCCCTATAATAATTACTTATCACCTATAATTTTTTCTAATTTTGGGAGGGTCCCGAGGTCCCTGGACTCCTTATATATATGCCCTTGTCCGTAACTGTCCTTAATGATCCTTTTAAAGAAGGAATGCACAACGTTTTCAGGATGAGAGGCCAAAATATGAAAAAGGATTATGTCAAGGGCCTAAGCAGCATGTGAATGTTAAAACATGTTTAAAACATGAAAACAGGGTTTTTTGTAACAATACGCATGAATTATAATTTATTACTTTACTAATTTTATTCAGGCTCATATTGTGCAATAAATAAATGAATGATTGAAATACAAACATTATAGGTATGACTGAAATAATTTATCACAAAAAAAAAAAGGATTTCTGCTAAAAAGGTGGCAAACTTGAAATAGAATAACAGAGGAGAACTATTTGGTAATTATACAGAGAACACAATTTAAATTTTGAGAAAAAAATTAATAATCAAAATTAGCAAATATTAATGAGATGACTGGGACTGAATATTTGAAGTTATTGATTTTATATTGGGCTTAAGATTAGTTGTAGCAATATGTAGAACAAAATAAGAAATAGAATCGCAGAAGGAAACCGATTTTTCATTATTTATATATATATATACAATATAATTTATATATTTTGTACTCAATATTATTAATATTTTAAATTATCTTATTTTATTATTAATATTTTAAATTATCTAAAACATGAAAATTTTAATGACCCTCCCCTGAAGGAGTTAAATTACAATTTCATCTCTTAGACTTTAAAATATGCTAATATTGTAGTAACATCTATGAATAATTACTTGGAAAATTTATACTGATAATGAAGAAAAATTCCATATTTTCTATTATACCAATTTAGTTGTCAAATAATTTTTTTCTGTAATTTTAATAACTTTACTCATTACATAGGGTGATGTAAATAATAAATATTTTTTAATCTCCATTTAAATATAATACTTTTTAGTTCCGATAATCATTAATTACTTTATAATTTAATTAGAGTTAATAAACAAATATTAATTAAGAGTAATTTCAGATTTTTAAAATAAAAAAAATTAAACAAGTTAATAAGAAATCCACTCCATCGTTAAGAACTCGAAGGACAAAACTGCTTGGCTACTCAAAACAAACTGACCACAAAACAAAGAGTCCCTCCGTTTACCCCCACCCGCACGTGCCTAAACAAACTTTCCGGCTCTTTGATGTTTCTCCTTTTTACCGACATTTTGCGGGAAGCTCTCCAACGTCTTCACAGGCGGCCCACAGGCGAGGGGGAGTGTAGTCCCCCAGTGGTTGGAATGGAAGATTTACGAGCAAATCTGTGAAGACGGCAGGTCGTGTAACACCGGCTTAAGTCGTGAGGTCCGAGTTTTGCCAAAATTGGTTTGCTTATTAACAGTCATAGTGCAATATTTTCAGATAATTAGTTGCATGTAGAAAATCCAGAATGAAATCTAAGACTTGAATTAGAATCCCGACTAAAATAGGCAACATTAAAAAATATTATATTAATACATTAAAAATTCTCTTTGTAAAGAGTGAAAATTAGTTTTTTAGTGGTTTTAAGTTATTTATTAAATTTATTTAAAATATTAAATTTTGTTTAAATTTTTTTTTCTTGTCTGTAAAATTAAAATTATGATGAGATTTCCTCTGAATTTAAACTAAGGCTAAAATACTTTTTTTTAAATAAAAAATGGATTTGATTTTTTTTTTCTTTACTATTTTAAAGCAGTTTTCCATTTACTTTTATCAATCTCTCAAAGAACACCACTAACCTTAAGGCGTGCATGATTCGAATAAAGGTTACATGACAGCATCAAAGTTGGCGATTGAAAGCAAACAAGGAGCGGAGCTCCGTAGTTTATAAATAGTGAAATCAGTGTTGAATCTCAAGTTTTTACTGTTATTGGTTTCTAAGACTGTTTATAATAATAATGAAAAAAAAAAAATCTTATGACGTATTCTTTGTATTTAATCAGATTATTTGATGTTGGCCTACTGTCAATATCGAGATGATCGCTCTCACTCAGTGCAATTCTTGTCTGAAGGTTTATTTCACAAAACGAAACTCAAACCCTTATAAGGCTATTTACTGAAACATGTTTAGTAGTAATAAAAAGGACGGTTTTTGGTTGATTAAAACTGTTGATGTTTTTCCGGCGAAGAATAATTTGATTATATTTCCATATCATGGTAAATTTTACATAATTAATATGCCACTGCTAAAAAAACTGAATTAATCACCACTTCTGAACATATAATTAAAGAACAAATTCTATTTAAATGTACAATCCCGGTTAACCGAGGCAATGGGGATGTTTCAGATAATAATTTTTTCGGTTAAGCAATGAACATTTTTGCTATTTTGTATCTAATAATTATACGTAAATCTGAAATGTTTTGAGAATAAAGGAAATTCAAAACTGTTATTATAGGCTATATATACTAATGTCCTTTAAGTTGAAATTCCATTTTTAAAATTATAGCTAATGCATCTATACAAATTATAATTTATAGCGTATGAATTATTCCAAATCATCGAGATTATTTTCGTACAATACTTGTTTTATGAATTCGTGCTTTCATAGGCATTTTGGATTACACTGGGTTTTGGTTTACTATTCATTTAATCGAAATTTAACTGTACAAATGCAGTTTTAGAAAAAACGTTGTGTTTTAATTTCTTTTTATTTATTTGTCATTTGCTGTTATTTGATTTTTTATGTTTCGCACTCCAGATACTTTAGTTAAAATAACGTATTTTATAAATTATTTATTCATGAAATTTAAAAGCACATTTTATAAATTATTAACTTATAAAATTAACTTCGTTTTTTATTAATTAATGAATCCTTTTTACACCATTTTTATTGATTTTTTTCTTCATATTTTTGAAATAGAATTGTTCTTCATTTCTTATTTATTTGTTCTTAGTCTTGAAATTGTGCATATTTTTATACTCTCCAATACAGTACATTTTTTATTATTTTCGAAATTTATTTTTTTCAATTAATTTCACTAAATTTTTAATTCGATACGAATGACATAATCCGATAGTAAATTTGAGCAAAGACTTCAAAATTCATTTTATTAATAATAATATTTTACAAATTAAAGACTGAAAAGTGTTTGGTTAAAAATTAAAAATAAATTCTTTTATTTAATTTTTAAAGAATTTTGTTAATTGAATCTGAACAAAAAATATTTTTTATTTCATTTCTCTAATTACAACTAATATTAAGAGAACACTTTACATGAAAGTTAATTCGAAATTTTAACTGTCAGTTTTGCTGTCGTAATCTATCTACATTAATAAAAATGGTTCTCGAAATGCGTTGCTAAGCGCAAAACTAGAGAACGGCTCGACCGATTCGGCCAATTTTTATTTTAATATTTTCGTTAAGACAGGAGGATGGTTCTTATGGAGAGAAAAAATGAAAAAACGGCGAGGAAAATAGTTAAAACGACACTTTTCTTATTTTCCCGCCAAAAATCTTCAATTCCTTCCCCCACACCAACTGAGTTAGATAGCAGGAAGTAATAAATTATTATTTGTTTAGAAAGAAATACGCGAAGTCAGTTGTTTTTCATTCATAGATAAAGGGATGTTTAAAAAAGAAGGAAAATAGATGCTTTTATTATTAGTCTGTATGAATATTTAATCTATGCCTGCTCAAAATAAAATTTGGGCAGGGAAGAAAAAAAAAGAATAACAAAGTGAAAATAGGGTTTGTAGAAACAAAATTAGTGAAAAAAAAAAGAAAAAAAGGATGTGTGTGTTTCAATATTATTTCCTCTGTGCGCGGCATTTTCCAAGCTGTTTTTAAACTTTCGCATCTCTTGAAAACCAATTGTGTCTTTATTGTTTATTGTGTTTACATTTATAAAAATTCGAATCTCATTATTCTATAAAAACATAGAATTTTAGACCTTTCTCTCCACCATTTAAGTAAAACATCAATTCCGGGACAATCATTGCTCGGATAGAAAGAGAAAGATGAATAGCACAATGAACAGAACATCTGAAGAAAATAATACTAAATAATACTCTAAATGAATTATATGATTATCAAAATTTGTTTGGTTTAAAAAAATTTTGATGAAAAACCTGTTATGAGACACAGCTACATAAAATATTATATGAAAATTTTTGCGAACATTAATACTGGCGAACCGACTGGTCGCCAAAGGCGGCTAGTGGTCTTTAAAAACTAATGCCTTAAAGACTTTTATTTTTATTATGACAATTAGAGACTGGATAAACAGATTAACGGTAAAGGCTTTGATGTGTTGAGGCCTTAGCGCCAGTGGTATTGCTACTGATACATACTAGAATAGATGCCCAGGTGTATCATAGAAAAAAGAAGAAGAAAAACGTTAATTTGTTTATATCGTTTATTTAAATAAAATACGATGAAGCAACGAAAAAAAACATTCCTTATCGCTACAAACTTTTTCTAAGCCAATAATGATGAATGTGGATGGAAAGTAGAAGAAAAATTATGTGAGCCATTTACTTTCGAGATGCTACTACTTAACACACGACGAATGTTCCAAAAGCGATCGCGAGTTAATATTCATCAAAACTGGTTTTGAATTGCTGAAATGTAGGACGAATGCTTTTTCAATGCCATAGAGAAAATTCTTTAATAATGAGGAGTACATTTTAAGAATGGAATAAGGATACACGAAGGAAACACAAGATAACGTGATTCTACAACATTTCAAAGTTTAACAAATTTCCGCCCCTTACGAATCGGAAATTTAAATTAACAATAAATTTCCAAATTTTACCATATATGAAATATGTCACATTGAGATTAATTATATGGTGTTATTGTATCAGAATGTCGAAGTTTAGTATATTGCTTACTTGGATATCATGCAGACCGTGTATTATTCTTTATTCCAACCCGGTGAATATATATATATATATATTTTAAATTAGTGTCAGAAAATCTCTTTCGAGTTCCTGATGTTGAAAATTTCAGAAAGAAAGTTGTCTTTACACCCCTACAAATTTCAAAAGATTGGCTTTTCTGTGACATCATTTTTTTTAATTTCCGTACATTCTTTCTACTAATTTTAATTACTAGATATAAATTCACGCGTATGATAACGAATTTAATCATTGTGATATAATTAAGAATAAATTTTAAACGTAAAATATTGATGAATCAAGTTTAAAATATTGTCGCTATGAGACGCTTTCGGTTAGATGTTCGAATCACCATCGGTTTAGTTTAGTTATAATAACGTTTTGTTGTATAGCAACACTACGGCTATTTTTTGGGACGGACCTCGTAATTTTGAAACGCGGTCGGATGACGAGGACGACACGTGAACTGCCGTCCCCCTCTTCACACCATACCAGCTGGAGCAGATTTGGGACTGACGGATTTAACGTGCAACAGACCCCTTACACGATTATTCTTCGGTGGAATCGGGTCTCGAGCATGAAACCCTACGGCTCACACGCCAAGACCTGACCACCAGGCCACCGCTACCGCACAAATCTATCAAATATGACAGGTTAAATATTTCCATGAGGAAAAATTTTAAATTATTCAAATATTTTTTTTTCGTATATAAATCTAGCCCTTTTATATATTCTAATTTTTAGGATTATAATATATGATTTTTTTTATATTTTCTAATTTTTGGATTTTGTTCAGTTACTTCGAAATAATTTTACAAGGTGCATAGTTTCATTATAAGCGTTTAAATTTGAAAACCACTTTTAAACTTTTTTACTTTTAATCGCCTTAAAAATGCTTAATTTCAAAACAAAGTCCTTAAAAGAATACTTTATTTTTCTCGAGAAAAAGAATACTTTTTATTTTAGTTTCTCCACATGTTGAATACGATAATGTGGAAGTGCAGGCGTTAAGACTTGGTTTGCCGGATGTATAAAAAAAATAAATTCGGAGAAGAAATTCAAGGTAAAATATAGATCCAGAGATTTCAATGCATCTTAACATAAGGCTTAGTAAGTAAGTTTTTTTTTTTTTTTTTTTTTTTTTTTTTAATACAGCAATGTTTATTCCCAGTCATTGAAAAGTTTGCCGGCTGAAAAAGTTATTCAGAAGAAATAGTATGTAATGCATACTTGTTGATATTCGAAAAACGTTCGTACAATTTTGAGTGTTTTAGATGTGGAAGAATTTATAAGAAACAAATAAGTGTATGTTTTTAACTTTTAACATGTTAAAAACAAATATGCAGATTGGTCAGATCCACGGAAAATAAAAATACAGCATTGGTGCCTCCAAGAGAGATACATCGCTCTCGAAAGAAGTTATTCTAAAAATTCTTACAATGATGCCTCTTTCACACGTGTAGATATCTGAAAGGAATTCTTATACTTTTGGGCTTATGTTGACCTTTAAAGAAGGGAAAAGCAGGATCTTCTTAAATAAATCTATTTTGTATAAGTGATTCATTATTCCATCGAAAGAATCTTCCAAAAGAATATTTACACCAGAAATTTATTATCCATCCACTTGGCATGTGGACTCAATTGCACATTACCTTTATAATATTTTATTTGATTTATTAATGAATCAGGAAATAACATTTTAGAAGACAAAACTTAGGGAATTCATTACATTTAAAATTAGTGTTTAAAATATCATTACATATATATTTATAAACTGTTATTCTTAAGGATTCAGATTCTATCATTTTTTTAATGAATTTTTCTTTTATAACTCTTACAGAAATTCTTTTTTCCAATAAAATCACCCTTTTCAATAAAGGTGTGTCCTGATTGATAGAACAACACAAAGTATAAACCAGAGAAATTAGGAGCATGAAATTCGGAAAGTTATTTTTTAGGTATGGTAGAACTACTAAGAAGGAATTTTTCAAAATTTTAATTTAAAAAAAAATGCAAATAGAATTTTAACGTATTTTGCTCATAGCAACAAAACATATTATCACAGAAAAAATATTTTTACTCTGTATTTAAGTTTTGAAAAAATTGCATTTCAGTTATACCAAAGTTTGTTTCAATAAATGTATCCCCCCTTTAGTTTTACGAGTTTTTGAAAATTTGTAACACTTTATTTTATTACAATGAATTTCAAAACGATACCATTGCTTCTTCAAATCTTTCAATTTACATTATTTTACCTCAAAAAAAAATCATGATAAAAGAAACAAAATTATTTCTTTGCTTTAATATTTAAAAAAAAATAAAGCAAGTCATTGAATAATATTCTTTTTTTTTAATGAATTTTAATAATATTAACTAGCACTGCGTTTTCAAAAAATGACTTTGAAAAAAATGGCATTTTATTTTTATTTTGTTTCTAATTACAGAACTTCTTTCTTTTATTTTACCACCAATTTTATTAATTTGTTTCTGTTATTTGAAAAAATTAGGCCTTGTAAAAGTACTTTCATTTATTAGTAAAATATGTAATCAGTTTTTCTGTAAACTTCTTTTTAAAGTCGGATTATTTTTTTTCTTCGTATTTTGGTTCAAAGTCAGGTTTTCATTAAATTTTTGAAACGTTAAACCTTGAAATAATAATAATAATAAAATTTTAAAAAAATACTTTGCTAAACTTCAGATGCAAGAAACGATTAGACAATCTTTTTAATAGTCTGAGCGGTTCATTCTTTTCTGTTAAAAAATGATCTAAAAAATTTCTTTAGTATATAGTATTGTTCTGTCATCGATTTCATGGAAGTTTTTTGCAGTCTTATGGTAGCCATTCTAGAATGCTTTAGTTTTTAATTTTATAAGACTGCAAATAAAATGAGTAAATGCTGGAGGAATTTACACTTCCGGCCATATTGAATCTTATTGTTATTGCATAAGTAAAAATCAAATACGAAATTTTTGATCATTCTGAATTTCTACATCACTTTCAAAAATTTCAGAAAGGATGTTCTTATCTGAGTAAACTGGTAACTTATTAACTTAAAAAATATTTCTCGCCTTTTATTGTTAATCTTAGAAAAGTTGATTTAATAATAAAATTATCAACCTTTTTTTTTGTCAACATCAAAATGAAACTATATTTTACAATAGAAGACATTGTACAAATAGTGTCATATTAGCATTTAAAAAATACATATTTAAATTTAATTTTTAAAAAATTCAATAAAAGCTACGCTTTGTTATAAAACAGAAAACATCCTATGCTTAGAAAATAAATTTGCGTTAGCATACTTTTTTTTTTTTTTTTTTGTCTAAAGAGCTTAAAAATATGCATTAAAGCATTTAGTTTTATAGCAATCTATCTCTAAGTAACATGTTTTATTTTATGGATGAAATGTACTTAGTTTTCTTAACTGCGATTCAATCGCTGTAATAACTGAACAACAGGTGCGAAAGTCTTTTATTCATCCTATGGTGGGCCCTGATTTTCAAACGCTCGTCGTAGTAATTTCAATATTGCTCTCTGGCGCCATCTAGTGGAGATAAATAAATCTGTATCGCAACATCATTTATGTACTACTTTTTTAAAAAAATTACTTAGTTCAGAAAAAAAAGTTAAAAGAGAATAATTTCAGTATTAAAATTAAATGTATTTTTAATTGATACAATTAATCGATAACTCCTGTTAATTTTTTATTGTAAGTGCTTTCAGAGGTGTGAAAACCGTAATTACATATGCAGGAAAATCAACGGAATCGTTGTCACTTTAGTTATTTTTTATTCATATCTAGGACGTCACTAACAATCACAAGGATTACGTGACATTTATCTTGATTTAATCTTTTTAACGTTTTGTAATTATCATTTTTTACTACTACTCAGTTGTGTTTTTTCTGTTCCATTTAATAGTTATAAATGCTATCTGGTGAACTCAAAACAATTATTTTACGTTAAAGAATTAAATGAATTTTAAAACTTAATCCGTCAGGTATGGATTTTACTAAAATTCTTGAACATTTAGGACATTTCGGATTTTTTCAAGCATTTGTGTATATTTTAGCATGTATTGTACAGCTATTCGTTGGTTCACATATGTTGGCTAATGTATTCCTCATGGGGGAACCGAAGCACAGGTAAATATTCATTGTAATTATTGTGCTCCAACTTACTCATGTTTTCAGTTTATTCAATTTTTGTATTGAAAACCAAAAGAAAGATCGTTAATTTTCACTGTATATAAGTGATCGTTAATTTTCACTATATATAAGTATATATGTATCTACAGATATAGAAGTTATTTTGAATCGTTAAATTTACAATGAAATTTGGGGGTGGCCCCAAAATATTTATTATCGTCCGCTATCTTTTTATCGCTGAAGCGTGCGCTCTTCTTTTAATCCTTAGGGAAATTTACTTTCTTGTGTTTACTATTGTCAGCTGAGATTAGAGTTTTAATCCAGATCGTGATTACAAACAAGTAAATAAACATTAAATAAAGAAACTATTTCCTTGTATTTTTCCATGTAAATATATATAGAAGGGGGGGGGTAAAACCCTAATATACTGTTTATTTTTATAAGTGAAAGATAATAAAGAAATAAGAATGATGTCTATAATTTAAAAAAAAAAATGTTTACTAGAAACTATTTTAAAAAATGGGAAAACTTTATATATAAATAAAACATTTTTCCCCTAGATTATTATAATATGTTCTTAAATTTCCCTCTTCTCTATAAATCACTTTTCAAAATGATCAACAGTTGTGAAATAATAAATCGGATATTAATTTACCTCTTCTTGCTATTGTGAATTCAAACTATATATTTCAATTCAATTTTTTGCATAATACAAGAGGAATTTTTAGGCATAATATAAGTTATTTTTATGGATATATGTATGGATGGCTAATAAACACCCTTTCAGAATCTGCTGATTGATTTTTCTCTTTATATATTTTTAAATCTTGATGTAGTATAAATTTTAAATTACCGGAATTTTAATAATTTTATTTCATGGATGAAAAGGTTTCTTGAATAATGAAAAGAATCTCTAATTTCTAAATATTTATTTATATGCATATTAAGTAATAGTTTTGATTGCTTAAGAGGAAAAATCCTATATGTAGTTACATGTGTTATATAAATTTATCCTTAAAATTATTCATTGCATTTAAAAAGGACAAACAGATATTGTTTTATATTGTAATTGTGAAATTATGCAGAATATTGGTATTTTCTTGTATGTGTTTGCATTATAATTTCCTCCTTATTTTGCAATAAATATTGCAAATGGAAATAACTTTTTTAAATAACATTGTCAGAAATAGCTGATAATCTCATGTTTTTGTTTTGTATACATGTTTTTCAAAAGGAATTATATCTAAAAATTAGATCTATTATGCTTTCATTATTTAAATGAAATATTTTGAACCATCATCTCCTGCTTATCTTTAATGAATTATCTTCCATGTTATGTTCACTTTGATTAAAAATTCTTACTATTAAAATTTCTAATTTATACATTTTCTTCTACTTATTTTAAGACATTCTAATTTTCCTAGAAAAATTTATTTTTATAAAAAATATTTCATTTGTAGGCAATTTTATCAATATTATGATTTGCTATTTATCTTATCAATATTGTTGTATGTAAGTACAAAAGTTAGTCAGAATTGTTATATCTTAAAATAATATTTGAAATTACTCGATTGTCTTTTTTTATCATAATTAGGACATCTATGATAAAGATGAGAACAGTTACATTATGATTTCATTCATCTTGTTTTGTTAAAAAAAAAAATGGTTGTCTCCATAGTTTGTATCAAATTTAACTAAATTTTAAAGAATAAAATAAGAGATTATAAAATGAAAAAGGCACTAGATTATAAAAAGATCATTTTTAATAGTTTTAATATTGATGGGTTCTCACTTTCAGCAAAGTTAACATTTATACTTACAAATGCTGTTTTGTTTCATTTTTAACTGTTTACTTTCCATGTTATAAACACATAAATATATTATCTGTACTGAAATTTTAATATGTTGAATGAGGACGTTTTTAGAAAATTATTCAGTTCTGTGAATCAAGATTATTAAAAGTGTTAATGTGCATATAACATGTTCATATTAAATTAAATCCTTTCTTTTGTCATAAAAAGTAAGGTTTGCATGAAATAAATAAGATTCAGAATTTGTGTACTGCTTAGCTTAAGCTAAACACTTAGAAAGCAACAAAAAAAACAAAAAAACATTCAATATCTCTCTGAATCCTTGAGTTGAAAGAGGTTGGGGAGTGAAAATAACGGATTTCATCATTAAACTGTGGGACAATCTGGTTCACTCAATTTACAAGATTCATTTTCAGTCTGGCATGTTTTTGGTATTTTCAATATTGTGCTATTTTTTAAAAATCATAATGGAATTTGTATGACATTGTAGTTTTTTTTTTTTTTTCTTGTTTCTCAGATGGTTTTGTTTAATTTTTTTAAAGAAAACTTTTTTAAAAAACTTTATTTTAGAATTTAGAAACATGTACTGCATAGATGACATGTAATGCAAGTTATTATTGATTTCATTTTATATTTTCATTGATTAAAGTTATGATATGATTATGTATGTCATTTGATTTCTATTCAATTATAATAGCAATCTTATGATTTTAAGGATTGGGTAGTTGCAGGTAATATCTTTTTATATTTCCTTTTTATTCAAGTGGTGGTAAACAAATATAATAAAATAAGTAATATAAAAAATTAAATTTATTCCTACTTAAGTCAACATATTTTTTTATTTTAGTTACTTTTTATTAAATAATTACAATTAATATAAATATGTTTATACATATGACAGAATCACAATATTAAATGACGAAATAAAAAGCGAATTTCCTTGCAATTTTCCATTCTCTTTCTTAAATTTCCTTTTCAACACTAGCTTAATATTAAAGTTAGGTAGGATAAGTAACCAACAATTGATAACAAAGATTTTAAGGAGAGAAATCAGAATTGAACCAAAATCTTAAACTTTCTTTGATTTTATTTTTAAATAAAAATCCTTCATTTTGATGACTAAGCTACAACTGATATCTCACTCTTAAAAGGCATTTGAATAAAGTGTATACTTAAAGGGAAAAAAATTTGCATTCTTCACATGAAAAATAATGAAACCCTTGCATTTAGCCAATTGAGCTTCTGTCTTTTGATCTGAATTTTCATTACAAACTGCTGAAACTCTATTTAGAGTATTAAAAATAAATTTAATTTAATTAATGAATTAATATTTGAAAAAAAAACTGTATTAGCATCAAATGCTATCCACTACTAGTTTTAAAAAATGTATTTGAACTTGAGTGGAGGAATAAAATGTATTTTATTAACAACTGAAAATTTGAAAAAGATATATATATATATATATATATATATATATATATATATATATATATATATAAGGATAATATGAACTAATTATTGGAATTGAATAAGCATTTGTTTTAATAAGAAATTAATTAGATCACTTTTCCTTATAAAATTTTCCTCATAATGTTCAAAATGCTATATTTCTTTTTATAAAATAATTTTGCTTAAGAAAAAGTATTAAAATGTGTAACAATTAAGCCAATGTATTGCTAAAGCACATAAAAAGATGTAAACTCTATTTGAAATTCTCATTTATCTATTGAAAAAAATATTAAAAAAAGGTATATGGTTTATATAATATTTTATTATATAAATAATGAATAATTGTGTTTGACTGTTACTGAGTGCTTATAAATATATATATCATTTCTTGAAAACAGTAAGGAATTTTTCAACTGGCTGTAATTGTTACAAACATTTTTTAAAATTATTTGTTAAGCTCATAAAATTTAGAAAATGAATAATTCAAATATATTAAAATAGCTATCTACGCTTCATACATCCCGAGTCCAAATTATATAAACTTTTAAAGCCATTTTTTTCTTATATTATGGTAATATAATAGGGAATATTATTGTGGTACTAAATATTTTCTTTGAATGAAAGCAGTGTCCCCCCTCTCCCAATTCTAATGTTTTGTTATGCAGCATATTGAGTTTTTTTTTCTTTATTACAAGTCAGGTGATCTTCCATCTTCAGTACATGTGTAAATCCTTTTTATATGTCGTAATATCTATGCTAGATGATAAGTAATAGCTTAAGTTAGCAGAATTCAGGAAACTACAAGCAGATACATTACTTTTGAATGATGAAATTAATTTGATGCTTTTTCTACTTAAAATCAAAGTATTTAAAAAAAATTCCATAAAATTAATGAATTAGGGTTTAAAATGTAAATTGTATTTTGTAGAATGTTAATATTGGTGTTTAAAAATGAATTCATTCCTACTATATAAATTAAATTTTGATTATTTTAGAATAATTCATTGAATATAACGATAGCAGCATGCATTTTTCTTGTTCTGCTCAATTTAAGTTATTGGTATTTATAATCTTCTCTGGAATTACAAGTATATTTATTTTTTAATTAATGATTTTTTTCCATTTTTGTGAGCTTTTTCATTGTTATTTTGAATTTAAATATATATATATATATATATATAAACTTTAATAGCCTTGTTGATTTCAGCAAAAATGTCCTGTACTAATAAAATTGATTTAATTTTTTATAGGTGCTATGTGCCTAATTGTGATACAAATCATACTCAATACCTGGAAAATTTTGTTCACTTTGCGATTCCTAACATCACAGATGAACAGGGTTCGTCGCCTAATCCCTGTGAACGTTATGAAATTATTCCAGGAGAGGACTATTGTGGGCCACATGCATTCAATGTTAATAGAACTGTTTCATGTGATCAATTTGTTTGGGACCATTCAGAATATGAAAATACTGCATTGTCAGAAGTAAGATTTTCATCTTTTTTCTTAAGTTCTTCTCTTTTCATGAAGGTCCTACTGCTATTATACGTAAATTGACTGATTCACTACTGAAAATTCCACCCTTTTTCATTTAGTCTTATAAAAATTAGGCTTTTTAAATCATTTCTATGAAATTGAAAAGAATAATTGTTTATAAATCCATCAGTTTTTTTTAAAGCTTTAATTGAAAACTTAAAACATCTCAGTTATTTTTATATTGTGTTTTACTAATGTTGAAAAAAAGATTAATGTACATTTTTGCTATATATATATATATATATATATATATATATAACTGTTCCATAATTCAAATTGAATTATTTGTATAGTAAGGTTAATGGGATTAATTTGTTCTAATATATAATTGTCCATTGTTATCTGTAGCACTGTACTTAGATAGAAATATTCTCACTGTTTTAGTCTCATTATGAGATGCAAAATCTGTTCTTCTGTTTTGCCATCTAGCTTCTGAAACAGGAATTTAATTAATTGATTTATTGTTTAAATTGACTGATTTATAGCACAAATAAAACTAGCCTACCAAGCATAATAAATAATCAAAGTCAATGAGCTGAGTTCTGCAGTTTTTGGAACTTCATATTTAATTTTAATCGTTTTATTCCCCTTTCAACATAAAGCGAATGAGGGGGCGAAAGCGATTTTGAGGCTACTCCCAAATTTCTTGAATTAAATTTCTTGATTCAAAATTAAATTCTATTGCAATTATTTTCTTTCATTTTTTTAAATATTGCATTGCTTTTTATGAGTGAGCTATTACCTGTTTAATTCTGCTATTAATGATTGCTTTTGATTTGAGTTCTCATGAGCTTTACTGATAGAACAGATCCTATTGTAAGGGAACAGTAATATATCAATATTTTTCTTTTTCCTAATCAATCTACTAATTTGCATTTCTATTGCAACTTCTGTAGCAATCAGGCCTAAGATATTGTTAATAAGATAATATCCAATGTAGACAAGTAGATCTTATTTGTAATAAAATTTATTATTATTAACAGTACCTAATAAGTAACAACTACTACTCGTACCCATATATTGAAGGAAAAAAAACTAATTAAAGCTTGGTTGAAAATTATAAATGCTTCATAGATGGCTAGATATCCAGTCATATTTTTATAGTGCATTTCTATTAATTTTCAGTTAAAATTTAAAATTGATTTAAAATAGTTAAAGAAGAAAATAACAAAGTCTATGGTAGTTTAAATCTCTCGCTTCTAACCCTGTTGTGGTTAGAAAATTTTACTGCTTTCTAAAATCTGAAGTTAAATCAGTTTTGTGATAAATATTTATAGTGAAAAGATCATTTTATGATGCTATTAAAACTTTTCATTCTCAATTTTTCTGAAGAAAGAATTTTTTAAATGGATTCTTTCTTGTTTTTACATTTTATTTTTTTATATTTATAATATGTATGATTTTAGTTTAATATAGTTTGTAAGAAAAGTTGGAATGGAGCTGCTTCAAGCTCAGTTTTTATGTTTGGTGTTCTCTTTGGATCTGCAGGTTTTGGAACAATTGCCGATAAGTAAGTTAATATCATTACTTTCTCTCTCTTGATTTTGAATTGTATGTATGCATGATTTTATTTGTAATAAAATTTGAGATTCAGTTGAAAGTTACATATTAATTATTATCTTTACTTGAAGTTATTATTTGCATTTTGTCCCATTCTGCTCGTATAATTATATGAATTGTAAATGTTAAATTTCATTGGTAAGTGAATAATTTTATTATGCATTATTTAGACTGCATTATTTATCTTGAATATTAAGTGTATATGCATTCTTTCATGACAATTATTTTCAAAATCACTGTAACTGTGTCCAGATACAATAAAAGACATTTTATTTTATGTGTTAAATTGTTTTGGGGAAAAAAAATCATTGCAAATTTCAATCATAAATGGTAAGGAATATTTTCTCCTCATAATTTGAGCTTGAAATAAAAGTACATTTATTATTTAGCATACTTGGTAGCTTATAAATAATGAAATAATATTTCAAAAATATTTTTTTTTTATAATCTTAGCTGTATGTGAGTTTAAAGAAGTACATTTTTTCCTTCCAGATTTTGCTCTTTCAGTTGAATTTGATAGTTAATTCACTAAATAAATAAAGGCCTTAAGCATGTTAAATGTTATCCTTTTGGTAAAATGAATGAACTTATCCTTTTATTAACTAAAATAATTTTTCTAGTAAACCTTAATTTAACCAATCAGTTATAAAAAATCGTGAAGATTATAAATTTTATTTTGTGATAAATTTTGCTATATAGTTTTAGGAAATCAGTATTTTTTTCTAAAAAAGAGTCCAAAATTTTTATTTCAAATTATTTTCAGAGCATAAATAAACAATGTCATCAAATATGTTGAAATATTAATAAAAATTTATTAAACATCAGTGATTAAAATTAAGAAAATTTTCAGCCTTGGAAAACTATCTCTCGAATTTATTGACATAAATTATAATGAATGAAGTTGAAATAATTGTATAAAAGTTATGGTATGTATTTGTTATCAAGGATCATATTTGAGATTTGGCATTAGTAGAAGGTCTTCAGGGTTTTAACTAGAGATTCTGTTAAGCAGTTAATCTGATAAATACCCTCATTATTTTTTTATAATTTATCAATTTGCATTCTACCTGAAGAAGCATTATTTCTCATAAAATAATATTGATGCCAATTATACATTAAAGGGTTAAAGTGCTTCGAAATTTCATACAACAGCTGTTAAGAACTTGAACCAAAACAAAAGCAATCTGTATACCTATTTAACATAACTATTCACACCATCAGACTACTGTTAATATGTTGGATCTTTTTTGAGGATAATGGAGCAATTCGGAATTAGCCTCTTAGTTAAAAATGATCTTAATTTTTATTTATCTTTCAGCTTCAATTTCTGAAGATATTTCTGTACAAAATTTAGTTTTGCGTCATTTCAAAATTTAAAAGGATCTTTTCCTGATATACAAATTAAATAGTCATACAAATTATTCCTGAATCCTATTTCCAAATTATTACTCTCATCAATTAAAAAAATATATATATTTTTTTGCCAAATTTTCAACAATTGCATTATTGCCTTGATATTCAAATATTTTCATTGCTTTTATCAGATATTTATTTGTACTGTTTCTTTCTACTTTTGAATGTTAAAAAAAGGTGAATTCGGTTTAATATCTCTATAGTTTATAAAATTAATTGGGAAATGAAGTTATAGCTATAAAATTTCAATAAATCTGAAATTTACAGTTTTTATAGTGTTGTAATATGATGGGCATATTTTTTTCAAACATCAGTTAACTACCAAAAGCTAGCATATTTTGGGAGATTAAAGCTAGAAAAAAGTGATGAAAATATCTTGGTATGCATGTGCATAGACTAGTTGCAATTAATACAGATGACGTGTAAGTGCTCTAAGTAACAACAGCATATAACTGATTGTTTTGCTATATTCTTATATAATATGTTAAAATAATTTTTAAATTTGAGTTATAATGATTAATTTAAAATATTAAAAGTACTTCATCTTGAAAATATTAACCTTTTCTTCCCAATTTCAGATTTGGACGAAAAAATGTTATGATGTCAGCCTCTTTAGTGATGCTGATTTCATCCATTGGAACAGCCTTTGCACCAAGCTTTGGAATCTTTTCTTTTCTTCGATTCATAACAGCCGCTGCCGTTAGTGGCCTTTTTCAAACTGGATACATATTAGGTTAGTAATAATTTAAAGCAGGGATATGCAACCTATGGCCCTTGGGCCGAAATTTGCCCACAAATGTTAATAATTAAATAAGATTAATTTAAAATTAAATTAGACTTTTTCAAATAAACAGGGGGAAAATCAGATACAAAAACAATTCTACACCAGAATAAATAATTTACAGTTGTTCATTAGATTTATTTACTTTTTATTATTGGGCTTTTCAGTTTGTTCCTTTCATGGCTACCTGCGAGTACAAGTTTTTGTTTAGAAGTTTACGAACGTGAAAAATTTCCACACATGAAAATGCAATATAAGGATTAAATTCAAATCTTGTATAATGCATTTGTTGATCAGTTTTCAGATTTTGAAAAGTACCGAACAAAAATCAATTAACTTTTTTCTCCATTGTCTGCTGATGTAAATCTAGTGGATGAGAGTATGCAGTTAGCTTTGATTGATTTACAGAATTCTGATTTTTAAAAAAAATAAGTTTAAAGAAAAACTGTATTAGAATTTTATAAAGACTTACCCGAGGAATTTTTGTTCTTAAAGTAAAATGCAGCAGCATGTACAGCTTTCTTTGGCATACTTACATTTGTGAGCAAACTTTTGTACTGATGAAATTATACAAATCAAAAGTAAGAAATAGAATAGTAGATTAGAAAACCCTTCTGCTATTCTATTTATTTTATTTTACATATTGCCATAACCTAGTCTTAAGCCCAGTATAAAATCAATAACTTCAACTATTCAGTCCCAGCCATCTTATTAATTTTTGTTAATTTTGCTTTAAAATTTTTTTTCTAAAAATTTAAATTGTGTTCTCTATAATTACCAAAACCTTTTCCTCTGCTATTCTATTTCGAGTTTGCCACCATAAAATCCTTTTTTTTTTCTTTTTTTTTGTGATGGTAAGGTATTTCAATCATATCTATAATGTTTGTGTTTCATTGATTCATTGCATAATGTGTGTATGAGTAAAATAAGTAAAGTAATAATTGTATTTGTGCATATTGCTACAAAAAAAAAAAAAAATGTCTTTTCACGTTTATAACATGTTTCCTCATTCATGGGTTGCTTTTCCCTTTGACATGATCTTTTTTTTATATTTTGGCCCCTCACCCTAAAAAGGTTATGCATCCCCGATTTAAAGAGCAATTTTTTAAAAAAATTCTGTATTAAAGTTCTATTTATTTTACAATCTCTAAAAAATCATGGGTTTAAAATATTTTCATTTTAATTACTTTACTATTTGCATATTTTACTTAAATATAAACTCAAATGTAGAATGTCATTTATTTTCTAGCATGGTAGGCATTAAAAAAATGTGCATATATGGCATATGTAGCAACTTCTACAGACTTTTTTTTATGGAAGATTGATACACTTAGAAATTTTATCTATATTTCATTTGCTGCCATGCTAAGAAAGAAAATTGATTCATTTGGTATTTATTTCATTTGTTGCAATAAGAAATTATTTCAATCGATCGTATTAACAACTTTTTTTGTAAAGAAATTTGATTTCATATTTATTATAATTGGAAATTTTTTTTAAATATATTTTATGAAATTTTAACAAATTTATAATACATTTTAATATTCCGAATTATTTTTTAAATAAATTTTAAAACTAATGCTAACAAAAATATGAATCTTAGTTATATTTTCACACTATAATAAATCATAAAAATGAAAAAGTAATAGAAGCAATGAAAAAAAATGTGGAAAATGAGTCAATAAATGATACATAAACCCAGGTCTAAATATTAATTACTTTTAAAAGCATCAAAATAAAATAAATCAGAAAGCAAAAATCAATGCAATTTTTTGGAATTTTTCATTATTTTATAAATAAATTTGCAATTTGAGCTGAACTTTCATCAAAATTGTACAGTCATATTTAAACCTAAACCCCCCTATATCTTTAGAAATTTTCTATTTTATGTTTTATTTAATTTGTTTAATGCATACTTTTTCTCTTTTGATTGGTTTTACTAAAAAAAATAAGCAGTTTCCTTAGCTACAATTCATATGATTACAATTAATATTTTAGATTATTCAGAGATGAAGATGTTTTTTAAAATGTTATTTCATTTGTATAATTTGGAGGGATGGAGAATTTAGTGGCACTTTTAATTTCTGATAATAACTTATTTTATATACAGGTTTATTAATATAATTAAATTATTTTGTGTATCCCCCTTTCTTTTAAAACTGATTTAGGCAAACTTCTCATAAGATTATTTCATGCTATCATATTTTTATTTTTTGCTGGATAGGCATGATGTTATAGCATATGTATTTCTTCTGTTTCATAAAATACTTAAACTACTTTAAATAAAATTTCAGATTTTTTAAAATTTACTTAAACTTTATTTTCTCCAAATTTTGATGATTGTTAACACTGCAGCTTTAATTCTATAATAGTGTAATTATTGACACTGCTGTCTTAATTCTAATCTAAAATCTTGGAATTTTAAAAAAGTTTTGCCATTTATTTTTGACAATTTTGGAAAGAGGCCGTTTTGTTTCACTTTATTATTTTTTAAATTAATATTTGTTTCTACACTTGATATTTAAAAGTAATGACGTTTAATTAGATTTTAAATGTATTAATATAATTTAAATTTAATTTTTTTTTCAGCTGTTGAATACATAGGTACATCAAAACGTCTTATTTGTGCAAACATCATGCAAATTGTGTTTGCAGTAGGTGAACTAATTTTAAGTCTTGTTGCATATTTTGTAAGAAAATGGAGATATTTAGAGCTAGCAATTTCGATTCCAGCTGCTGTTTTGCTTGTTTATTATTGGTAAGGTTTCACTATTTTTTTATTATGATTTATTATTAAGAATTTATTTTATTTTGAATATTTATTTAGGAATGAATTTTCTCTTTTGTAGCCAACAGTTAGATAAATTTATCGTTCAATAATACACCAATTTAAAATTGCTAAATCTTTTTTTTTGGAGTGTTCAGAAATAATTAATCATAATTTTATAAAATCATAATATTTTTAAAAAAAGTGCTCATTAATGTTTTCAAATAATTCTGAAATTTTTTTGTTATAAAATGTCATTCCAATGCTTATTGCAAACTAGAAACCTGTTCCATATCACATTTTCTTTGTCTTTGAAAGTGTTTGTTCTGCTTTAAAAAAAAAAAGTTTAATTTTAATATGTAGAAAGGATGTTAAGCTTGTAGGCCAAATATTAAATATCTTTTTGGTCCAATAAACCTACAGTATAAACAAATTAATAAAAATTCTAATTTCATTTTTTAAAATTCTTAATATAACATAACTCAGTATTAGCCAAATTGCATTGATATAAATTAAAGCATTCAACTTTGGAAAGAATATTTGAAATTAATTTCATGCTTTTTTCTGAAACATCATGAATAATCCTTATTATTTACTATTCTGGGAATAAACTGAAGAAGTATGTCAGTTTTTTAATAATCAGAAAGAAATATATTTTTTAAATTTATTGTTGTTTCAATATTTAAAATTCCTATTTTGTATAATAAAAGCTTGTTTTTTTTAAAAAAAAAAAAAACTTTTAATCTGTTAGAGAAGACTAAGTCATTTCAAAAGTGCATGATTAATTTATAGCATTCAAGTGTTGGCTAGTACTTTGAGAAGAGCTATGAACTTCTGTTGAAAAATTAAGATAAATGTATAATTCCATTTCAAGTAACATGACCAGTTTAATAGAAATTGCATTGTATCAAAGATATGTGTGTATAAATTTGATTTTTTCCCTATAAATATCAAAGTATTAGCAAACTATGTGCAAATGAAGCTGCTTGAAATAAATACTATTCAGATCTGATGACACAATAAATATTTAAATTTTATGATTTTACATATATATGCTATTTAAATTTTAAAATACTCAAATGAAATCTCTCTTTATTTTTGAAGTACTTATCAATGTTATTATTCCTATGGATATCGATGCTATTGCACATTTTGAAGTATTTATCAAAATTATCAGAGAATTTTTTTCATTTATTGGGTGAGGGAGAATAGGTTTCCTAACAAATTTAGAATTATTAACATTCATTTTGAGTGAATTTTGAAATGAATAATGGGAAATAAGATGACATTCAAAGTAATAAGTAATGAAATGTATTAATAGAGAGTGGATGTTAAATATTTGTAAAAAATATGTTTATCTTTCTGTGATTCTTGTTCACTTTTTCTATTATGCTTTCAAAATAAATCTATTTCCTTATCCTCCCCAATTTACATGCATTTGATTTATTTAGTATTTGAATAAGGCATGTTTAGCATACCCTATGTGTAATATTGTATGTTAATTTTGGGTCTAATTAATATTAATAGGTTACTGCCAGAGTCTGTAAGATGGCTGATTTCAAAAGGTAAACACAGTAAAGCTAAGAAAACTGTATTAAAAGCTGCAAAATGGAACAATGCTACTATTCCTGAACATTTATTAAGGGCAGCTGAATATGTAAGTTCTGTTTTTTCTGATATTACTTTAATGTTTGGAGTCTATATTGAATTTTTATAGTAAGAAAGAGTTTGTATTATAACTTATTTTTTTGCATATTAAGTAAAATATACACATTCTATGCAACAAACTTTTGTTAATAATTTTAATTCAACTCTTTTCATCCTTTAAAATTTATATCTGTAATTAAAAAATCTAAATCAGTACCAGATTATTAAATAATGATAAATGTTACAGCTACAGAGATAACTGCAAATGATATTAATTTATTAAGTATTAAGGCATTTAGTAAATGTTTTTATTATGATTATGTGTTACCTTCTCTATATACACCTTTTTATAGAAGAAAAGGTACAATTAATTAATTAAAAAAAGTACCTTTTAATTAATTTTATTTGCATAATAAATAATGATTGTGATCTACACTTTTTACTATGGCCATTTTACATAGTCATCCATTTTTTAAAAAAATTATTGTCTTTCTAAAATCTATAGAGATTTTAACTAGACATGGATAACTTCCATTAGTCAGAATTTCGTATTCTTATTAATTTAAATTTAATAAATAAATATAAACTTCGTATAAATTCATTGCTTATTTCAATTTTATTACTTAAATGGCTGGAAATGTTTACCATGTTAGACAAAACTTCCTATGAACTTTTCCTTTCTTGAATTGATTTTGATTGCAAGCATATTCTATGATGGCATCTATGATTAGAAAGATTCTTTTACAAACTCAAATTATTATCAGAAAAATAAACATTAAGTTAAGAAGAAGTATCTATTTTATTCATTAGGGGAATTTTAATAAAATTTTTCAAGTCAAAATAGTTGTTTGAAACAATTTTACTTAAAAATATGGAAAAATATTATTAATACTGATTATTTACTGTCGCTGATTTTAACTACTTCTGTATTAAGCATTCCAGTTAAAATGAAAATGTAACTTTAAGAATAAAATAATTTATTTTGTAAAGCATTTTAGTTACTAATGTAAAGAATGTTAGAAATAAGAGGCATCTTTACTTATTCTATATTTTCTGCAACACAAAATGTTAAAGAACATTCGTACAGTCATTGTTATTAGTAGAATTAAATGTTATTCTAGAAAAGCTGAAAACTTTTTTTATTGTGTACATATACACCGTTTTGTATGTTAAGTAAATAAAAAAAATTTTAAGAAACGTATTTAATAATCATATTCACTATAGTTTTGTGTAACTATTATTCTGTCTTTCAAATCATGAAACAAAAAATTGTCAGTATTGTGCATTTTTATAAAATACATTACATATTGTCATGCATGTATTTCATTGCTTAATTCCTTACTATTTTTTCTAGACAAATATAGATCCAGAAATGGATCAACGTCAGCAATCTTCAAGTCCTTTAAGTTTAGTCAAAACACCTCAAATACGAAAATGGAGCTTAAATATATTTTTTAACTGGTAATTCTATTCTTTTTTTTTTTATTTAGACAGTATTGAATTAATTTATACTTATTTTAAAACTTGTATGAGTCTGAAAAAAACATTTTGCTATAGATTTTTTTATTTTTTTTACATTTAGGATTGTCAATGCTATGGTTTACTATGGTCTGTCTTTGAGTACTGGACACTTAAGTGGAAATGTTTATGGAAATTTTGCCATATTAGCTGCTGTTGAAATACCAGCTGTTCTACTAGCAACTTGGGCATTATATTATTGTGGAAGAAGATATGTATTATGTACAGTAATGGTTTTTGGAGGCCTTTCATGTGGAGCCACTGTTTTTGTTCCTCAGTGTAAGATTATTTGAATAATTACACCATATTATGTGGTTATCTCTACTTATAATGAAAGTGGGGGCAGTGCATGTTGGTGCTATTCAAACCATACCATAATATTTTTAAAAAATAAGTTAAATTTCGTTGTTTTCTCATAATTTCTGAAATTATTCCTGTGCAAAAATGATTTATGCTTTGTTTTAAAGACCAAAAAATTATCTTTTCAGTGATGCAGTTTAGTTCAATAATGCAGTATGATGTTCTTTATTCTAATTTAATTATTTTAAACATATTTTAAATATAATTTCACTACAGTATTTCCGTATCTATGCAACTAATGTGTAATAATAAAATAACTAGTGAGTTGAGTAATGATTACTTTTTTTAAAGTTCTTTTTTATCATATGCTTACTTTTTTACTTAAGTTCTTTTTTATCATTTTATATCATATGCGAATTTTTGTCCCATCTATTTAACTGAAATTATATATAATAAATGAAAAAGGTGAATAGTGTAAAATAATTCCTCTAAAATATGTACAAAATCATAATGGTGTCAGTCTTGCATTACTAAATATTAGTTATGCAGGGTAAATTTAGAATACTTGGTGAATTTGAAGAACATTTTATTTTTATTTCATGTTAACAATAATCCAACATATTTAATGCATACTTGACTTATGTGTAGTTGAAAGGAAAATATAATTTAATAAAATTTGTTAAATTGCCATATCAATAATTTATATCAATTAATACATATTTTAATTATTTCAAAAATATATTATTTTTGCGTATAACAACATAATTTTTTCATCATCTTTTGAATTGATTATTTTTGTAAGCTTTTTTTTTTAAATCATACTTTGCTTAGCTGCCAGGTCTTCCAAATGTAAAATAATTCCAAAATATCTGCTTAACTTCCTAGTTATTTATTTTTATTTTTTGAAAAATGTGATAAATGTTGGTAGAAAGCCTTGTGCAAACACATTTCATTACTGAATTCAATTTTGTTCCAGTTATGCTTTAGTCTGAAATTTATCTTTCCAGGCCCAATCTAAGCATTTTTTATTGCATTTATTTATAATTGTTTTTATATTTTTCATATCCTGCTTCATTGAGCCGTATAACAATTTGCAGTTGAAACTGGTTTCATGTAGAAAAACCCTGTGAGAACAAAATTTTATGAAAAGTTAATTGTTTTTGAATTCATTTACATAATTCTACCTTCCCATTATTTTTACATACAAATAATGCTGTTTTGTGTTTTAAAGAATTGCCTTCATTCTTTAATATTAATATTATTGTTTCAGATCTTGCTTGGGTATCAACTCTTCTTGCTGTTTTGGGTAAAAGTGCAATTGCAGCATCCTTTGCCATAATTTACATATACTCAGCAGAGATTTATCCTACTGTTCTGCGAAGCACTGGTATTGGCTTTAGTAGCATGTTTGCTCGCCTAGGTGGAATGATAGCACCTATTATCAATGAGCTAGTATGTTGTACTCTTTCAGTATTATTTTTATTTAAAGATACATAAATCATTTTTAGTTAACATTGCACATTGTAAGATTTTTAAAGTCAAATATTTATGAAAAGTGCATTCCTCATTATTACGTCAAATACAAAAGCTTGTAAAATCATGTGGTTGGGAGATCACTTAGGAAATAAATTTCTTTTAAAATTTGAATTGTGTATGTAATGATATTCTAGTTAATTCATTCCTTCATTTTTATTTTCAAAACAGTTATAGAAGAATTTTTAAAAATGCAAAATTTGGAGCATACATTCTATCAAGACTTAAATATAAATACTTTTGTCTTGCAACAGTTTTAAATGAAATGATTTCATTTCTACTGTTTGTTCCCAAAAATTTTGAATAATTGAATTAATTCTTCAACTATACAAATCTTTAATAAAGCTGTTAGAATAGAATGTATTTATGTGAGATACATGGAAAATTTTTAACTTTTTTCAGAGGAAAGTTTATAGACCATTACCTATGATTATATTTGCAATTGCATCTATTTCTTCTGGTCTTCTTGCATTAGCACTGCCAGAAACACACAACAGACAATTACCTGAAAGCATTGAAGAAGCTGAAAGCTTTGGATCGTAAGTATAAAAGCAAATTTTTATGCTAAAAATATCTATAAGTATATCAATTTTGAAAAAAAATAATCCTTAATTATGTTCTGGGCTTTTAACATAGTTTTAATGCAGTGTACTTTTTCAATGTAACTTTCTATTCATGTACATTTAATTTTTAATCTACTATGACTTAAGATATATTTGAAGTATCTGATAAAATTACCTTGTAATGCTCATGTATCGTATGTAATATATATTCAATTTTTATACTATCAGTTTACATTTGTATTAATATATATGCCTCAGATGTGCACAAAACTGATTATAAAATGTAAAAATCTATCATATTTACTTCTGTTTTCAACTGCAAGTTTTTCTTTACTCTTGTTTAAAATTTGTATTTTCAGAACTAACATAACTATACTTATGTAAATTCAGTTATATAATATAACTTTATTTCTAACATGTATACATATTCTTCCTCATAGTCCTAGAGATGCAGGGTTTGAAAGAATGTTAAATAGACCACGAAATTTACCAGCTATTGGTAGCATATCTCCAAGAGCTCTGAGAAGAAATGTGGAAGAAACAAGGAGATTGTTAGATGATTGCTGAATGCTCTTTGTGATAATACAAATTTTTCTGTGGTAAGCATATTTTTTGATAGTTGAAGATCAATAGATGTAAAAAAGTTAAATATAGTTTTATAGAAAAATAAAATCAAGGCTGAATATTTATTTATCATCTTAATTTAAGAGTGTAAACTACTTTTTCTAATTAAAATTTTTTGACTGTTTGTCACAAAATTACTAATCCAAACTTTAAGAAGCATTTGATAAAATCAAAAGAAAACTGAATGCAATCTGGGGTGGGGAGTGATATATATTTCTCACTCAAGCCATTATACTAAAAGATCATAGATGTTTGAAGCTGATGATCATGCTCAAGTGTATAGGTTAGCTTGCCATATTCCATCTTTTAAAGCATCATAAAATGTACTTCATGTGTTAAATTATGTCTAATGAATATTTCTGTACAATTACTATTTTATGAAATATATCCTTGTTTATAATGTTTCCAATCGTGCTGCATTTTGATAATAGTTTATTTTTATATTTGCCACCTCTTCTAATGTTGAATATTTGTGAAATATAAATTTTATTACAGAAACATTTTATATTTCTTTTTTTTATTTTTCAGATAATATCGTGTCCCACCTTGTGTGGTTGTGAACTATTTTCATATTGTTGTATGAAAACTACAAAAATGGCATAGATAATATGCTACCATTCTTCAGAAGATAAGCTTCCTTTTTCCAAAACATTTATTTTTTAAAAATAAATGGCTGAGTAATCTATGTTGTATTTACAAGTATGAAATGTACTTGGCTATTTTTGCTAGTCATATTAGTTTTTATTCAATATTTAATGTCATTGTAGTTAATTTTATGTTCAGCTATTTGTTATGTGGTTTTATTTCATATTCATAAATAACACATATTCTTTTCATGAATAATAATTTTAAATGGTTATGCATGTACTACATAATGTATTGGAAGGGTTTGAAAAAAGATTTCGAGGGCAAAGTTTTTCCTAAATTTCTTTATCCAGGTAGCAATAACTGATTTCATAAATTTAACATGGTGAAGTAAAAATTGATTTAAAAATTAATTTTGATAAATTCTAGAAATTTTAACTATATATCAAGAAAATAATTAGTGGAAATAACAGATTGTTATTTAGGATATTTTAAGGATATTTAGTATGAATTGCTGTAAAGAAAGATTGTATCTATTTTTGTTAAATGTGTATTAGGTTAAAATTGAAATATTAAAAAGAAAATCTGTAGATTACATTCTGATCGTTTGGCTATTTTTTTTTAACCAAATAGACATCTTGAAAATAAATGCTTTCTCAAATGTTTCAAATTGTATTGTATCTATTAAAGAATTGAATTATTTAAACTATTTGCTTTGATTTACATTTTTATTTCCATGATTAAAATTTCAGTTCTGCTTTAGGTATTGCTTACCAAATTAGATTTTTAAATTTGACTTCCTTTTATTTTTTCTTAACTTTTACAAGATTCAGTTTTATTTTTTATTGATATTAAGGATATTTAGCATGAGTTTGCTAAATATATTTTGTTTTTTCTGTTAGTTTTTTTCCTAAATTTTACAAGATTCAGTTTTATTTTTTATTGATATTTGGCATGAATTTGCATTTTTAAAATATAATTAAAAATAGATGAGTAATTAAAATAAAACATAGATAAAAGAGTTTATTGAACTATTGTGTTAAAGATTAGTTTGTAAATTCATACCTTTCGTATCTTATGCTTTCTTTTTATTTGATTAATTACTTAATCTTTCAAATTTGATTTTTTTGAAAAAATTAGCAGTTGAGCATAATTGTTTGTTTCTTAGAAAGAATTATTGAAGCATTTGTAATAGTTTATTAAATTGTTTATGATAGAATTTTCCAATGATTAATTTCTATATTTTTAGCTATTTAGGAAACAAAATGAAATTTAAAGAACTTGGTTTTAACAATAGGGAAAAATATGCCTGTTACATTAAGTATTCCTTTTTTCTGCATTAATGTTCTAAAATAAAAAGCATCTTTCGAAAATACAATTAAAAATTTCTAACATAAAATGTTTCATCTCAAAACCTTTTTTAACTTTTTTTTGAAATGTTAAATTTATGTGTATAGATGTATAGAAAACAATATAGTAGATATGAAACAATATTTAAAAGGCAACTAAAAAAATTATATTTAATTAGTTGGAAAATTGAAATGTTTCAAATCAAGTTGATTTTTCATTAATAGTTTTTCTTTGTGAATATTAAAAAAATGACAATCCCTAATTCTTATATTTCATTTGCAATGAGGATTTCTTGTTGAAACATTTTAATGCCATGTAGTTCTTGTATATTGCCTCCTTTAAGAAGTACTTAAGGATCTTTATTACACATTCTTGTTATTTGTTTTAAAATGTATGTAGGATATTGTTTCTTGTTTTTTGAAGTTAATATTCGTTAAGGCATTTATCATTCAGTTTTAACAGTTTGATTATTAAATTCTTATTTTGTGATGTTTTAATATATTTTCCTTTGGCTGCTATTTCCTGCTTGAATAATTAAGTGTTTACTGTTATTTTCTAAAAATTATAATTCATGATGCAATGTATATTATATAATTTGATCATATTATTCTCCACTGATCCTTTTTTTAACCATACAAAAATGAACCCCATTTGATTTAAAACCACACCTATCAATTTTTATCCGGTGATTTGTTTTATTTTGGGTGCATTTTTTTTAAAAAAAACAACATGTTAGCAGTTTTATTTTGTTTTAAATATCTCAGCAGTTAAATGTTTATTTTTTTTATAACTTAATTTGAAATTAAATGTTCTGATGGTGCTTTTTTGCAAAAGATTTAAAATAAAAAAGAACCTGTTTATTTTTTCTTAATGTTTTAAAGAAATTGAAGGACAACAGTTTCTCTGTTATAAAACATTTTTGATTATTTTTCTACGATAATTTTCTTTTCATTAAAGGATTAAGAATATTTAGATGATTGCAAATTTTTTAAATCTATATTTTTGTTTTAAAAAAGTAGGATTACTCTGTATGAAATAAAGGAATAATAATATGAAATAATGGGAGCATGTTAAAATGTATATTTTTTTCCTTGTTATTTTTAATAAAAATTGTCCTATAGCATGACCTATTTTGTTGAAATCATTTTACTGTGTATCTATATTTAAAGACACTTTTTGTAATCTTAAAATTTTCATTTAATGTAAATATCTTTTTCAGAAATTTTATCAATATACTCAGATGTATTATGAATATCTAAATACTCATTTTTATTTATTATCTATTCATAATAATTTCTTTCTTCGTTCCTCAATTGTTGGTCATAATTTCCATTTGATATATTTATGTTAATGAAATCTTATATTTTAAAAATTTATGAAACATATTGAAGCATGCTATAAATTTATTGTTTAATTATTCTATATTAAACTATTTGTATCCAATTGGTTATCATAACAGAGCATAGCAAAGATAAGAGTATAGTAATTAAACTGCTGTTGATTTTTCAGCAGAAGAATATTGAAGCAATTTTAACTATTTGTATAGTTTTTCACAAGATCAACATTTAATGGCATTTATTTCTAATCTTTAAGATTACATCTAAATTAATTGACATTCTTTACATATATGTCTGTTTTATATTTAAACCCAGTGATTTTGAAAATGAATATATATCTTCTATTATCATTTTCAGAAAAGGATTTTTATTATTATTTGCTTTCTATTTTATATTTTTATAACAATCGTAATTTGCCTTAAATTAGTAATTACAAAATGTGTAAATTTTAACTTTTTTATTTATTTGTTACAATTGTATATTACTCTTTATAAGCTTTGAGTGATTTCAGGAACAATTTGTTAAAATAAAATCTTAAAAACTATTATCTTTTTAGAACTTCAAATAATTATGAAAATTTTTTATGTCTCTATTGAGAATGTATAGAGAAAAAGTTATTTTTAATTATTTGATTAAACTTGTGTTTATCAATTAACTAAAATGTGCAGATAGAAAGCATATAAGAATTCCTGTGTTAAAACTTATTTATTTTTATTGTAATTTTATAACATGAATGAAAGTGAAAAGATGAAGTATTTTTATTTTGCATAACATTCTTGCCAAAAAAATGTATATGATTGCTATAGATATGTTAAAAATTTAGCTATTAATTCTTTATTATTCTTGCTTGTGAGTAAGGGTACTATAATTTTAAAAAAAATAAAATCTTTATATATTTCATTTATTTTTAATTTGTAACTTTTTCTTGATATTTAAAAACTAATTTTAAATAAGAGGTTGAATTCATGGCAGTATATGTGATAAATCTTTTTTTTATCAGCATTTTCTGAATTATTTTAACTTCTCTTTTTGATTGGTTGCTTCATAGATGCAAATTAGTGAAAATACATTTAATCAATAAAGTAACTGAAAATGTATTAGATACTTCTTATAACTCCTTTCCAAATTTCTAGTATTTCCTGCATCAAAGTTATGAAAATTCTAATTATTTATTAAGCTCTTTTTTCCTACCTATAATTTGGTATAGTTCCATTCTGCTTATCTGTGGCAGTGGACTGGAACCACATAAAATGTCTATGAATATTAAACTTCAGTATTTATTTCTATTTTTTTAAACCATTTGAAAAATTCATTAAAAAAAATTGTCTGTTCCCTGAATGACTGTCATTTATCTTCAATCATGTGTATATTCACCATAATACTACTAAATATTGCCTCATTGAGTATATATAGAAATTCATTAAGTTTTATACACTGGTATCACATTTAAATTGTTTCACATTTCAATTTGCTTCTTTTCCAGTTGAGTATAGTTTTCATAAACTTTTTTTTCTTTGAGACTGGTATGTAGATGACATTTGATGAAACTTATTGGCAACTTATTATATGGATTGAAGAAGTTTAATTGTGTTAATTCTGTTTTAATTCTTACATATTACTCATTATTACACATTTCTTTAAAAATAACACACAAAAAAAATATTGTGTGCAACTAAAAATAAAATCACTTATTAGGTATTGCTCAAAAACATACTATTCCTAGCAAGCTTCCCTTTTGGTTAACTTCAAATATTTTCATGCATTTTTTAATGTGAAATTCAATCTCTTATTGTAAAAATTGAATATGATAATCATGTTTTAATAGAAGTTATTAAAAATAATGCATTTAGTTGATAATAAAAGAAATTTTGTGTTTAATACCATTGTGCTTACCATTACATGTTATGTATGGAAGAAATTCATATATTTGAGAAAAATGTATGGTCCAATGATTATCATTCCACCTCCCACCCCCATATTTTACGCCTTTAAAAAGAAATATTCATAAATCGGAAGCATTTTTAAGAATATTCATAATATCAAAGAGCATTTTCAAATTTTTCATCCAAAGAACTATTTTCAAATGCTGTCAGAGATGCAGAATATTGTTAATCTATGCTTCTCTAAGAAAAGAATATGAGCTAATAAATGTACTTCAATATTGGTCTATTGGATGTTTGCATTGCTTCTTCATAGTTCTTTTAAAATTCTTCCACTGTGATTTGTTTCTCTGATGTCACATTATAAAATTGCAAGATGAGGCCTCACGAATATGGAAGATGAGTTGAACTTGAATGATATTTTAAAGTTATAATAATATTTAAAATTTTTTTTAAATATTTTTGTATAAAATTAAATGAAATAAGTAAGGCTTGGCTCAACATCATAAGCCTCTGATTAACATAATAAGTTTGAAGATAAGTTGTTTCAGCTACATTTGTACAAAATATTAATGTCATTCCCCCTGAAAAAAAAGTTATTATTGATTTGTTTACACTGTACCTATGTTGTCATGGTTTGGAGACTGGTGTAGCAGCCAAAGTAATATCAAGATTTTTTGATTTTTTTTTAAATCAGTAGAACATTAAAAACAAGGCATGTGTCAAACTTGTATTTATATAAATATGCAAGTACATTTTTAAGCGATCATAATTCAGATGCAAACTATTTTTATCTGCTTGTCGATCTGAATATTACATGGATGAAAATATTTCATGATCTGACCAACTTTCAGTATTAGTCCGATAGACCATGACTGTTTGCATAAGAACTTTAACTATTGCCAGGCGTATTATGGATATTTCGTTATATTACTGAGCTAATGGTTTTGAGATTACCTGTAAGCGAATCTTCTATTTTTTAAAGATAAGCCGTGGAATCGCAATAACCATTTTGAGATACGCTCAGATGACTATTTGTGCTTGTACACAAATAATAACCGCTGATTTTCTATTACTTTTCGTCCTTTATTTTATTCCTTTTACAATGGGTGATATAAAAGTTGTATTGCATTGAATCATAATCTTATTTGATGACCAGAATTAATTTTGGGTTCTTACGAATTAAATCGTCAGACTTTATCGCCAAAATTGAAGTCGTCGCCAATGAATTACTTAACCGCTAATTATGGCAATTCGACAATGGTGTAATTTGTTGATCTTTATTGCCAAATTTAAATACGTCATCAATGAGTTACTAAACCATTGGCGAAGACGGTTTAATACTAAGTACCTAATTTTAAAATGTCTTGCCATCCCCCACCCATTCTCAAGGGAAAAGAGATTCCGCATATTTACTGTTATGTAGTTGTTTCTCCAAAGATTGTTTTATTTTCAGGGTGAAATAGAAGCTTAAGTTATTTATTTGGATAAAGCGTTTTAGGATATTTCATTTTTCTATTTTTATTAATTCATAAAATTTCTTGACAACACACGTTTGTTAGTTTTCGTATCTCTTGAAAAGGCAATTTTTCTGACAATGGAGACTATTTATCCATGTTTCTGTCTGTTATCTTTCTAAAATCCAGATCATTTAGTTAGACTATCGAATATGCCGCAAATACATAAAAATATACCTCCAGAGACTTTTCCCCTTTGTTATTTAATTAAAAAGTAAGCGAGGTTCTGCTGTTTTCCGTGATAACTTGCAAGCATATAATTACACAAAAAGGGCATTTACACTATTTTAAAATTCAAAACATGTTTACTATTATCTCAATTTCTTGTATACTTTTTAAAAAATGATTCAAATTTCAATATATATATATTTGTATAATTTTCAATGATTTTAGGTATAGCGGATTGAGCTAGGCCCGAATTCCCAATTTTATGGTTAGTAGTCCAGTAACAAATCCGTTGGGCCAAAAGTGCACTTTGGTCCGAGGGATGTTGGCTGGCTTATATGGTTAGCATTCACCACAATACTTTCATTTGTACAAAGAGTGTTCAAATCATTTTGATTGTTTCATCAAATATTTAAACGTATGATTTTCTTCCATTGTTGAAAACTAAAGAAAATATATTATTTATTAACTGCTCAATTTACTTGAGGAATAATAAAATGAAGTTACAATATAGAGGAAGGCAACATGCAATTAGAAGATATGCTATTAAGATTAGATGAATTAGAAAGCATTAATGGCATCGTGAAGTCATATGACTGCAGTATTTTAGAAAATTTTATGTACATAATAAACAGAGCAAATAATGTAATATTTAAGATAATCCGACTTATATTTATTATAGCTTATAATATTTTATTCTGGTAATTATTTACTTCACAAGAAAAATAATTAAAAATAAACATTGAAGTTCACTAATAATCTAGGCTAATTAATTGATCGCCAGGAATAGCAAGTTCAGAGGAGTTCAACCCTGTTTATAAAATTTAATCAAGTAAAAAAATATTTTTTAATTAATTAATTTTTTTATGTTCTAATATTTTTATATTATTGAGTTAGGTGGTTTCTGCATTTAAGCAAATTTCTCTTACAATTTTAGTTTTAGTAAAATGAAAGCTCGTTATAATTTTACTATAATCAAGGCTTTATTATTATATCCAAGCTTTTGAACTTATTACTTAACTTTATTATATTTACATAACTTTAAAGAATCAGCAGTGATAATTTTTTAAACTTAATGCTCTTTTTATTTGCAAAGTAATTGGTTGTATAAAAAATTATTTTTCTTTGAGGTTCAATTTCTATTTTCTCGTATACAAAAGATTTATCCATAAGGAGCATTAAATATTCAGGTATTCATTAAATAAATTTTTCCGGGTTGATACAAAAATTACTGCCATATTCACATTTCATTTATTTATTCGGTTCATTTATTTGTGTGCTAATGCACTAACAAAATTTTTTAAAAAATGAAGATTAAAATGAAATTTGCTATTCATATTTCAATGGATCATGTTAGAACATGTGTGTTGTTATGACTAATGGCACTTGCTGTGGACAAGCCTCCGCTGATACGATCAGCAGATTTTAAGCCTAAGAAAGGCGTCTCTTAGTTTTATAAGTAGCGCCATCAAGGGCCAAGAGTACGACTTAGCCACACACACGTTACAACCCTTTTTAGGAGGCGGACTACATTCATATAAACCCATTCATACATCTCAGATCGTAATTTAGACCTGGAACAGAGAACGATCACCTCTGACCCAGTACCTCCAGTTATATTACTCTTGATATGTAGGACTTTGCGACCACGAGCAGATTTAACGAGCTCCAGTCGCCACACACTCAGGTCAGAACATAATTTTTTGAATGACCAAGCAGCTCGTGCTTGGGTGAATTAAATTATATTTTTATTCCTTTTAATTATTTCAATGAATTAGAAACTTTAGTATTGCAAACGATCCAAAAAACTTTGTCTCGCATTTATTGTTTTAAAAAATATCACATTTCCTATCTATTTCATTTCGTATAATCCGATTATTTTATTTGCGGTAGTCATTAACTTATTTTTTTTAACAGAGCTTTTGTAAATGCAATTGCCGCACGTTATTAAAAGCTGATTTTTTGCAATGTTCGTGTAGATAGCAAAATTTTTATTTTACTCCAACGGATTTTTGTTTACGCCAGAAACCTCATAACAAAAACATCATGTTCTGACATGATAAAAAACGATGCTCTACGATTTTCTTTATTTTCTTATTAATTATATTTGACGATCAGCTGATTCGCCGAGAAAATCGATTATATTTCATTTCAAAGGAATCATTGAGATATAACTTCATATCCATAATTCCATCAAATTGAGAGGCAATAAAGTTGTGTTAATTTAATGCCTTACTTACTTTCCCTTTGTTGTGTACATGAACCAATCTGATGGACGCCAGTTCTGTGACATCATAGACCTATTAAAAACATAATTATCCGATTCATTTATGAACCTAGATTCCATAGCAATGTAACTCAACTATTTTTTCGTCATATATATACAGATATAAAACAAAACTTTTCTTCTTTAACTTTCATAGACGAAAGAAAAACCTTCAATTAAGTATTTGATGAAACAATCAAAATGACTTGACTTCAGGATTACGATATAATCCATTTTTGGTAGAAGGCAAAAAACAGTTTATAAACGTTACAACAAATTAATACTATTATTTAACAAAATTATAAAATTAATTTTCATTTAGTAATATTTTCTTAAGTTATCACGACTGAAAAACACCAAAAATTAGTTTAATTTCTAATTATTTAAAATTCTAGGTTAAATTTGGAAAAAGAAAAAAAAAAGCTTATATGTTCACATTTTTGCACAGTAAAGTATATACATGTCAATGGTCATACGTACATCAAATGGTCTATTCTGTTGAGCACACATGTGCAAACGTACATATACCCCTTGTTAAAAGATAAGGAAAGCTTCTGTTAAATTACAAGGCGAATAAAATCAGTTACAACATTGTTGAAGATGGATGAACCAGATATATGGATTTTTAATAAAATTGTGACTCACAAGTCTGGTCTGTATAGTTTCATGCACTCAGTAAACAGACAATATATTTGGGCAATTATATAACATCACTTCAATGTCTACCCCAATATAACGGAATTATATACATTAATATATATCTAAACAATTTATCTAAAATCATATGTAACCAATATCACTGGCCTACCAGATAGTGTCCTAACAAGACTAGTATTAAATCCTTCAGCTTTCTTTCTGTGTACAGAATTGGAATATTGAAATTTGTTAGTTCAGAATAATTTGTAGTTAGCATTGTTTATGACGATCTAGACCATGCTCCTTTTATTATATACGGATAATATATTGCATGTCTATAAAATTCCGTAACTCGATAGTACTAAATTTTACTAACGACGTCAATATAAAAACATTATTGATTAAGTAGTTCCTCTGTTATTTACATTGTCAACTTTAGAAGCTGCTGTATCAAAAAAAAAAAAAAGTTTTATTTACAGCCACAATAGAGACTGTTTTGATATATCCCTTGTTAGGATTGAATATAAAAACTGTTAGAAAAGATTGATATATTATTAGAAAAGATTGATTGGAAGTGAACGCTGTACTAACAATATATTTTCTAATCACATTGTATGCAGGACCTGACTAAGGCAGGGGCATACGGGGTGGCTGCCCCCCGGTACCCGCTTTTGTGTGGGTCCCCCAAATTGAATAAAAATTTTAATTTGCGTTTTTTTCTTTAATGAAGGGGTTTTATTACTAAAGTATTGAAGCAGAGTTGGCCCAAAAGAAAATTTTGCCCCGGGCCCCAACGAGGCTTAGTCGGGCCCTGACCGCATGACACGAATTCTGAGTTTATACATCATCTCTGCCAGGTCGATCTCTTCTATCTATAAAAGATGATGATTTATGAGAGTTTGAAGGGTTTTTTTCTTATGCAGGAATTTGTATATGGAAAATTTGGATCCAGAAATCATACCGGAAGTCAAAATGGTATCTTAAAGACTCAAATGGACTTAATAACAAAATTGAAAACTTCTCCATATATTTTAGATTTTAAATACGCTAAAATTTAATGCAAGCCTACCTTTTGTTTTTCTGATATTCAAATTGCTTTCTTACATGAGCAAATAAGTATTTTAAAATGCACAGAATCACAAAACATTTGATAATGACATAGACTCAACAGCCAATGGTAATGAATTTTTTCATATCACATTAATTTTTGACTGTTTATGATTAATCAAACGTTGACTGATTATTACAATTTATAACACAATTTTAATTTAGCAAAATATTAAAAAGAAATTGGTTATTCCCTTTTCTGTAGAAACAATCAAGCAATCAATGGAAAAACCGAAAACAACTTGACTAACGGTTTTTATCAGTTTCCAACATAAATACTTATGGCTTATTTGTCAGGGATCTCGTTAACACTCCGGCATCTTTCGAAAACTTTTAGAATCATGAGTTCAAATTTGAGTAGTTATGCAATACAATATAAAGAACTGGGTGATCCAAATACTGTACTCGAAAAAGTGGAACATGAAATTTCTGAAAGTTTGCAGTCGAATGAAATTTTAATTAAAATGCTTGCATCGCCAATTAATCCTGCTGATATTAATATGATTCAAGGTAAATATGGCAAGAAACCCAAATTACCAGCTATTGGAGGATATGAAGGAGTAGCTAAAGTTATTAAGGTACTACAAGATGAACACAAGCTTTCTGTTTAGCATACTCAGTAATCCTCTATTTTAATTTACAATAAATTTATATTTCTTGTTTGGAATTTTAATGATGTATCAGCTAAATATATATGTATAATAAAATTACGACTAATTTGAAAAATCGTTCACATACTTGAGATTTTTTGGGAGCTTTTTATAATCACGCTTAAACAAATTAAATTAGTATCCAAGCTGATTTCGGTATGCTATAGGAAAATGCCCCATGTGCACAAGTTTGAAAGTTGTAATCGATTCATTGCTTCATGCAAAATTAAGATCCATTATTGCCCAAGTGCTGTTGATAGTTTAATAAACTTGTAGCAATATAAAGGGTATATATTTAGATGATATTTTTTAAACATATTCTATAGCAAGGCTTGACGTGGAAGAAAGAATTGACTCTATATCTTCTCATCTGACTGAATGTCATTTTACCAATGGTAGAATGAATATTTACCAGTAGTATTAAAAAAAGTTTCAAATTTATATTCAGTAAAATCTGAGAAATATTTTTTAATGTAGATGGTAAAACAAATTCTTTGAAAGCTAATTTTTCAGAATTAAATTTGAAACTTTCCTTTTAATATGAATATATTTATGATAAATTTTGATTACCTAAAATAGTTATTGGATAATATGCCATGCCAGTACGTACCAGTCCATCAAATTATTTTAGTTTTGGATTCTTAAAATATTTATTGGATATTTATTCATTTTAATAACTAACAGATAATACAACATGTAACTGAATTTTCTATAGTAAAATTCATTAGGCAGCTGCTATTGTTACTTTCAACTAGTAAATACAGAGCTATCTACTGAAAAAATACTAGATAAATAACATGATTATCACATTATAGATATATTTTTTGTCATGTCTATTTAAAAATAATTATTCATGAATATACAGTTAAGTAACATTGTTAAAACTTATATTTTGAAATATAGCTGTGAGAGATTCTATTTTTTTAAAAAATTATTAAGTTATAAGTAATCTTGAAATTAGAATTAGTTTGATTTTTCTTAGTGCGCTATATATATTTAAATAGCTTATAGTAATAAACCTAAAATTATTTTAAAAAATGACTTTTCTTCTTTATTGAAATAACTGTGGTTATTAATGTTAGACTTCATGACTGTTATTAGACATTATTAGGCATACCGTTTTATTTTTTAGGTAGGCACTTCAATTCAAAATTTTCAGGTTGGTTCTTGGGTTATTCCTGTTGCAGATAATGAAGGTATATGGAAACATTATGGTATATATACTGAAGATTTACTGATAAAGGTAATATATATATAGGTATTGTTATTTTTAGATATTTCAGAATTTTCTGGTTACACATAGTCAATAGAAAACTCAATAATATTTAGAAGTTTGTTCTTAGTATAAATTGAAATAATTTTCAATAATGTAGAAATGTGTCCAGGTAGGAAATGTCAGATTCAAATTACAAGAAAGAAAAAGCACCTACATTTTATTACATTTTTTTCTGATAAGTGATTATTTTTATTCAATCAAATTTCCAAAATATACATATATAGATAAGCTGGGCATAAAGTACTATAAAATAATGCAATATGATGTACCATTCCAAGTTATCTACTTTATTTGAATTAAATTTGTATTCCATAATTTTTTAGTTAAGTATGAAACTCTTTTGAAATTTAACTTAACATTAGTATGGAAACCATTTTCAGTTTGTTTTTTATTTGCCATCATTAAAAACACTATTTAAATATTTATTTCCAAAATACCTTTGCTGAGAAAAAAAATCTTATATCTTAATGAAAATGAGTAGAAGGTTTATTATTTTATGTATAGCTTAAGTATTTTAAATCTAAAGTACTGTTTAGAGTAATTTTAGAAATATGAAAACAAATTTAAAACAGACTTATTTTTAAACAGTGTAAATCTGCAATATTTCATATTAAAAAAGCAAAATTATTTAGGCCTCAGGAATTTTCCTTAATATCTTTTAAAAAGAATAAATAAATGTGAATAATTGGTACTTATGTATTATACCGTCCAATTTTATCGGCAAATTTGAAGTCATCGCCAATGAGGTGCTAAATTGCCAACTATGGCAATGGTGTAATCTGTTGATGTTTATTGCCAAATTTAAATCCATCGCCAAAAATTCACTAAACCATTGGCGAAGATGGTATAATAGTAAGTACCAAATAATTTATAATCAAGTGAGCATTTTTACTAAATATGGATGAGATAATTAAAAGGTGGCTATATCTTATTTCCCCAAGCCTTTGCCAGCTTTCTGGTACAGAGGTAGCACATATTCCTCGTGTTCTGGGAGTATCGGGTTCAAGTTCCGATTAGGGAATGGTTGTTCTTCTTCTGTGTGCTATCTGTGAGATGTGTGATTGTGCCCCCCCCCCTGTAAAAAGGGGCTGTGCAGGCGAATGTGATGAGTGTGTAGCTAAGTCATACTCTTGGCCCTAGTTGGCACTACTTGAAACAAGAGATGCTCCTTTCGGCTTAAATTCTGCTGATAAAATCCTCGGAAGCTTGTTCATGGCAAGTGCCATAAGTAACAACAACCCAAGTCTTGATCAATGAGGCTTTTTTTGTTAATTTAGCTAGCATAAGAAAATCTGCAATTTTTTAAATATTTTTTCAAGATAACAAATTTTTTCAGAAAAGCATTTTAAATTTCAGATTAAAGCTGATTTTAGGATGCAAAAAAAGCATGATCAGAAGATAATCCTTTATAACTGAAGCAGTTGTTTAAAGTGGATGAGGGATTAAAACACAGTTTCATTTGTAATCATTTCAATAGTGATGTAATTATCATAGGGGAAAACTGAATAATATAATTAATATAAAAATTCCTATTGTGAATGAACACATTCTGAAAATTCATTTTCTGAATCAATAGGAAACTCACAAACACATGTTTTAACATATTGTAAAGCAGTGTTTCTAAAGTCTCTTATTAGAATAATTAATATAAAAATTATTAAAATGATTTTATGAGATAAAACTTGTGAAAATTTTCATAATTCCAAAAAGCATCTGAAGAGTAATTTAAATTATGCCTTTTGAGCTTTTGTTTATCTAAAGTGATTGTGATTCTAATCAGGTTGAGATTCCACTGTATTCAAATTATATTTCATTTTAAATTTCAAAATTTTGTTATAATTTAATTTAGGTGTTCATTATTTTATAGATTGATGAAACCCTTCCTTTAAGCTCTGCAGCAACTCTTTGGGTTAATCCTTCGACTGCCTACAGGATGTTGAAAGATTTTGAAGATTTAAAGGAGGGCAGTACAGTTATTCAAAATGGAGCTAACAGTGCTGTTGGTCAAGCTGTGATACAGATAGCAAAGCATTTAAAAATAAATACTGTTAATGTTATCAGAGATCGTCCTAATGTTGAGTCCTTAAAATCTTATTTAACAGATTTGGGAGCTACTCATGTAGTTGTAGAAAATGAGCTACGGTAAGTTTGTTCAAATCCCCCTGAAAGTATTAAAATTAAAAAGTTTGTCTGACTTCTATAACATTGATTGAAGGAAAAAAAATTAAGTTGGATTAAATTAAACTTCCTAATGCTTCTAAAAATTCAAAAATTATATATTTTATTAATTTTACAGGATATTTTAATGCAGTATTACTATTCTTTTTAAAAAATCAACCAAATAATTTGGATTTTCAAATAAAAAAAAAACATTTTTATTTCAGGACATCTTAAAATGCAAAGGTACTAAAGATAAGACATATCAGTTATAATTATCCTATCTCAAGAATGCAGATATAAATGTGTTGATAAAAAAGGCTTTAGATACATTTTCATAACTTTATGTAAAGAGTCACTTTTGAAGAATATAAATAATCTATTGTTTGATATTTGAGTAGGAAAAAGACCTTTGCAAGTCATTTAAAAATAAATAAAAAAAAAACACTTTTTATCAAATAAGATGGTAGAAATACAAGAGAAGTGCATAAATTTAAAAATAATTCTGCTATCTCTACTTTTATGGTTTTTCTGTTTATTCAAATCTACTAGATTATTATTTTATAAAAATGAATCTGTGTGACATTATTTCAAAAACTAGAACAAATTGAGCAAAAATATCCATCTTGCTTAAATAGAGCTTAACTGGAAGAAAATGTTACTCATTATCAAAATTAATCTATCAGTAATATTCCTAATATTTATAATAAACTATTATTTATTAATGAAAGGATATCAGTATAATCTTAATCAATAGAAGTAATTTTCTACAAAATAGCAAAATGTTAATAAACTGTAAAATTTACATTTGTCTTCATGTAATGTAGGAATTTTTCTTATTTTATTTGACTAATTTCTATTTTTAAAAATGAGAACATTTTTCACTAGCTATTTCTTTTAAAGTATATTTATAAATTTACCATCCAATCATAAAATAAGAGTGAAATAAAATATTTAATCAAATGAAAAGATTTTAGTGACATTATTAATTTTCTATTGTATGATCATAGTATCAGCTATCTTAATTTTATATTACAACACTTATTTTCAATCTTTAAATGTGAAATTTAAAAACATTATCTAATGATTACTTCAGAAAAAAGAATTCAATTCAGTATATAGTTAAAATATTTACTGTGATTTATTACTGTAATAACTTAAGCTTTTAAATTGTTATATGCTAGTTAACATAGACTCATAGGAAATGGATTAGCTTGGAAGGCTTTTCCAATAAATAATAACAGTATAAATACTCTATTGTAACCAAATAGATATATGATTGTTCTAATCAGTACAATTTTTTTATACACACAAACCTGTAACTAAAGTAACTCTGTACAGACATAAAAAACAAACTAACTAAAAAGTGCTAATAAAGTATGAGAAAAAATAGTAACAAGTTTGTGGGCATAAATCCTCTCTGAAAAGTATCATAAGCCAATTATGTAAATGTATAGATGCATTCGAAATAGAAGAAGCTATTGTGAATTTTGCATTAGAAATAGTTTTTCTCTGATTTTGTGGCTCTTCAAAATATTCAGTGTGTAAGACCATTTCAAAAAACTGAAATAATGTTTCTTATATATTTGTACTATTATTTAAAGTAAAATTGTATGAAGTTTTATATTATTTTGAAACTAGATTTTATCTTCATTAAGTTTTCTGATAATGCATTAGTCAAGAATAAAATGCTTGCATTTTCAGTTAATCACCAGGCTTTTACTATACATTGAACCCAATTTGCAGTTATATTAAATTAATAAGACTATTTGTGAATTTATTTTAACATAAAATTTATAGTTTAGCATACTGCATGTAAATAGAGGCAAGACAAACATTCTGCATTATGTTTTATAAAGCAAATTATTCAATCCAGAGCTACTCAATTGGCACATAACCACTCTCATAAAGTAGTGCTCCCTATAAAAAGATTTTTCAAAATTTTAATTACATTTTTAATTAAAAACCAATAAAGATTTTAATATTTTCCTCTAATAATTTCAGAGTATATTATTGCAATATCTAAAACATATTAACTCCCTTTCTCACAGCTTTAAAATTAAAAAAATAAATAATTAATTAATCATTATAATGATATCAGTTTTAATTCTGAACAATTTTCATTTTGTATTCTGAACAAATCAACTTATTCATTAATTTTCTAAAAATATTTTATTTGTCAAAATAGTTTTATTTTAGCTATTGCAGTTATATTGGTTTCAATGATATT
>JAOUZG010008117.1:1072649-1085571 GCA_026289955.1 Argiope argentata | reverse complement strand
ATATATATATATATATATATATATATACAATATTTTTTTATTTCAGGAATCCTATTATGGCTGATATCTTTAAGAGCATTCCAAAACCTGTCTTGGGCTTAAATTGTGTTGGAGGCAAAAGTGCAGCTGAACTAATTAGACACATGTCAGATGGTGGAACTCTTGTTAGCTATGGTGCCATGTCAAAACAGCCTTTAATGCTTAATACAGGCAGTCTTATCTTTAATGACATAAGACTTCGTGGCTTTTGGATGACAAAGTGGAAAGAAGTTCACTCTAAGGAGGAATCTCAGCAAATGATTTATGAAATTACAAATATTGTGAAAAAAGGACAACTAAAACCGCCTACACATCGTTTTGTAAAATTTGACAATTTCAAGGAAGCTGTTGCAAAAGCAATGGAACCTTTTGTTACTGAAAAACAAATTTTGTCAATGGAATAGAACATTTCTTTTGTATAGAATATTTTTATATGAAAGTTAGTGTTTTCAGTATAATATATTTTTTTACTTTAAAAGTAAATATATTTATAGATTATGATACTAAATCTAATTAAGTTCCTGATTTTAATAATAAAAAAATTATATTCCAGTTTTTTTAAAATCAATAATAATAATATTTTTGTGAATACAAACTTAAATAACTAAATTCTGTTAAATAAACAATCTTCGTATTAATTAAGGTTATTTATATTTTGATATTTTTAGTCAACAAGAACAAATAGATTAAAATAAGCAATATAATTTTTTTTGCATAAATAGAATGATTCATAAATTTTAATACTATACAATTGATGTTGAAATGAGCACTAAATGATATTGAGGAGTATTAATATTTTTAAAATCAATTAATCTACAATTAATTATTCATTTTGATAATTATATTAATGTAGGTAATTGCTGAATAAAGTTTTCATTCAAGTAATAAATTACTTTTTAAAGTTCCTAAAAAACATAATTTGTTGAAATTAAACAAAATGAATAATCTTTTTATCATATATTTACTAGATGTTTTAAAACACCTTCCCCTTTTTAAAATTTTTTACCTTATTAAAAATGACCTTATTTTATTAAATATTTGGGGTCTTAAAATTGTATAAATACAACATGCAAGTATAAATAAAAACCTTTTGGTTCATTTTTTTTAGTTATAAAAAGTATATTGTTTGCCGTCTATTTGCAGACAATGTTTCTGAATTTAATTTTTAAAAGAGTAATTTAATGAAAATTTTTCTTGACATTTTAAATATAAAAACTGGTAAATATGAAAAAATTACTAAAAAGAAAGAAATTGAAATTTTCGACTAGAAAAATTGTTTTTCTTAGTTCTAGTTAAAATATTTAAACAAATGTAGAGCTAATATGATATTATTCAATTTAAAAGTTTTTCGTAATAACAAAATAATTATGCAAAAAAAAGTGGGTAACACTTTGGATTTTAATTTTTTTAAATGAAAATTAATAAGTTAGCATATAAGTCAATATCAATTACTGCTTTATTCTAAGAACAAGGCATTGGAGATTAAAGTACAGTATGGAATTCCTGTCAAATTGTATATATTTTAGATTATTTTTTCATGATTTTACTAGCTTTACAAAATTTTGAACAAAATAATTTACACTATTCTTAATACAACAACAAAAAGATAGATTACTAGGAGCATTAGTTAAAAGAATTGACAATATGCAAAAATAAAGTTTTATTTATTAGAAGCTACAGGAATAAAATTTCTTAAATTTTATTTCTCACACTCTTATTGAGCAATTTTCTACTGCTATACATCACTTGTTATTGAAAACCTAAAATGCTATTTTTAAATTTTTTTAAACAATAGGAGAAATTTTATGTAATTTTTATTTTTTGACAGCTTATAAAAAGGTTTTAATATATATTGATAAAAAATTGCATTGTATTTTTTTTTAAATCTTGCTAACAATTTTAAAAAAATTAAGAAAGGAGAGATTTAATTTTATTTCTAAGATTCTAAACATGTTGGTTTTAAAATAAATTTATTAAATTCATGTTGAAAATTAAGCTGGGCATTTAAGGCTTAGTGTAAAATTTATACAATAGAAAAAAATTACTTCAAAGAAAGAAAATAACTTTAAAAAACATTTAGAGAAATAATTTTTTTAAACCTAAAATTCTATGAAATTTCTTTTTTGGCGGAGGAAGAAATGTTTTAAAAAAAATCAAAGCATGCAATATTATGGAGCCAATTTTAAAGTATAAAGTCTGCATCACAATAATCCTAAACTTATATTTACAGACAAATACACACTAATGACAGTTTGAAAGAGGTTTTATCATTTGTGTTTTTAATATGAAAAGATAAACTCACTAACTGTTTGAATTTTTTTTCTGTAAATAAATTTACACCTCTGTACTTTTTATAATTCTAATAAATTTGTGTATATCTTCTTTAATCAATATGCTATCAGTAAAAATTAAATATTTGATAATGCAAAAGATTCATTAGCTTTAATTTTGTGCGATAAAGAAAAAAACTAATTTTTGTCAGTTTTAAAAAAAAGCCAGTGTCGTTTAGTTAATTGATTTTTGAAAAACTATCATATTATCATTATTGATTTTTATTTTCACAAGTATTGGATTCTTATAGCATGTGTTTCTTAAAAACTGAACTGAAGGGTTCAGAAAAGATATATATTAGGAAATGCAAAAAACATGAAGTAATTTTATATTATTTACATAAACCGTAATACAACAATGTCAAATTAAGATACTATAATTAATGGAATAAATTTAATAAGAAAAATGTTATTTTTGCATTGCTGTTCACACAATATCACTAGAGTCAGCATATTAGTTATTAAAATACACAATTATTTTTGTTAAAATTTAAGTCATTAATATTTAAAGAAATATTTCATTTGAAATCTATTATATTTATGAAGTTTTAGAAATTACAACAAAGTTGAATAATATTTCGAAATTCTAAAAATACCCAATTCTATATGATTAGGGGAAAAAAAAAAGAAATTCAATTAGCTACATTGAAGTTTTAAACTATTCTACAAATTTTTCTTGATGGGATTTTCAAAAAATAGATAGGTGTATCTCAGTAATCACAACTATTTTTGGAAATACTTGATTATCTAATAAAATCAGTATATTCCAATACCAGTTTGTCTTCAATATCTTTTAATATATCTAGATATACAAAATCCTACATATGAAATAATAACACTTAGTATACATTTATTCTAGAATGTTTCGATAATCACATGAACAAGGATTCTCAATATATCAGGACAGATTAAAATTTAATTCTACATCCAATTACTTTTCAGCAAATATTATCTTTTAAATTCATTTGAATAAAGCTTCCATACAATATATCTGGCAATAAATTTATAATTTGTTAAAATTCAATATTTTTGCATTAATACTTCTATTGTATTATAATTACATTTTTCATGCTAATTACATGATCTATTTATTAAATTTTATATATTTCCTATTTCATTTACATTTTTGTTTGTTATTGCTACAAGAGCACTTTGACAGTTAAGGTTAAATTTACAATATTTGAGAAAAATTTAATAAACTATGTATAGAATTAAAAATTTAAATATCAGAAAAAACTATCTTTTAATTCTCAAAAAATGATAAAATATTTAATTAAAATTTCATAAATTGTATTCCTATAATTTAGAAGAAAATAACAAAATAAGAATAAACACATAATAATTTTTTTTACAAAATTATTATTTTTATTTACATTTGTAAATACAATGGAAAAGGAAGGTAGGTTTGTTTAAAAAACATCTTTTTTGTGTTAAAAGAATATTAAAAAAAACATTGTATTTATGGTAATAATTTAATGATTGAGTGTTGCAATTGCAACAAATTTTATGTGACAATGAAATGTTCCCATTAAAATAACATAAGATGAGTATTTGGTCACAGAAAAAAAACAACAGCTTTTTATAAATCTATAATTAGGAAACATTTAAATTGCAATATCGTTTAGTATACAAAGTTCTTCATTATCTGTTCCCCATATCAACATAGTTCCACTTAAATCCAAACTGTTTACACAGGTCCAAGTTTGTCCAGATAAAGAAGTTATTTCCAATTTATGCTTATGAGCATCACAATTTAACCAAGGATTTCCTTTACTGAAACTTGTTTCTTGAGCATCTGAAAAGCAGAAAACATATATCATATGATTTAGAAATTTATAATATAACTGCAGGCTTCAATTCAGTATCAAGAAGAATGATGTTAATAGATAGTATCCTACTGAGTTAGAATTATTTGATTTCAAGTTACAGAAAATAAAAAATATATCTTTGTAAGATTGATAGGAGAAAGAAAGTCAGATTGTTGTAACAATAAGAGTTTTAATATTTTTCACAAATATAGGATAAAAAAATATTATAATTTCAGTTATTTAAGATATATTTTATAGAAAAGCATATTTAAGTGCCAATTATAATGACATAAGACAATATATGTGCAACAAAAAGTAATTTAAATTATTTTAAAATAAGAAAATATATATTTCTAATAAAATTAAAAACCTAAAAAAATAATTTAAATCAAATTTTAAATTAATAATCACACTGAATCAATTTTGAAACAATAACATTAAAAGACGTTTAAATAATAGCACAAAAGTAGTTCTAATATTAAATATAACATTTAATTACAAGATTAAAAAAAAGAATGAAACAAAAAAAATCCATTAACTTGTAATTATATATATAAATATTTTTTTAATTACAGTAAAAAGTATTAAACAATTATTGGGGGGGGGAGAAAGATAAAGCAAAGATTTTATTTAAAAACTCAGTTTTTAAAAACTAAAATTTTGTGTGATTTCCAGTAATACAGAGTACATTGGATCTGTATTTAATGAGCATACTTCGTCATGGAATCTTACTCAAAATGTGTTAAGTGAATTTTTTTTCTCTAAGAAATCAATGTAAAATAGGATATTCTGAAAAATACTCAAACCAATTTATAATAATGTAATTTATTGCTTATAAAACTTTAAAACATTTTCTTAGAAGAATGTGATTTTAAAAAGTGTCATTGACTACACTTTAAAATTTGAGGAAAATAAAACATATCCTCACTGTTAAATGAATTTGTAACATACACAGCTATCATCATATTAGTGTGATGCTTCTCAACATATGATTTAATAATTTCCCATGCTTCGAGTACTTCCCTTTTCCTTAAGCTTTTTAGTAGTTTTAGGTATCTTCAACCATCAACTCAGTGATTCATTGCTATCCACCTTTGAACCAATAATCTTATATAATTTTTATTTATTTTTTATTGAAAATTAGCGATAATTGTTGCTGGAAATTAGCGATAAGGTTCAACAAGAGATTATCTACTGTTAATTTCTTAAAATACTGTGATAGCAAATGCCACTGCAACAGCCAAAAAGGTTAAGATTTCACAAGCACTTGCTCTAACTCCTTAGAGTTGCATTTGACAATGCTATGCAGCCAAAGATTCCTCATGCAGATATTAGGATTCTTTTGAAACAAAAACTGAACATAAACTAATATTAGAAATGAAGAATAATGCTGAGTTAGAGGTCACAATGTTTTCTCATCATTTATTTTAGAAAAATACTGCTCATTAAAAAAAAATTTTTTTTTAAATATTTTATTTTTTCTTTATGGGAAGTGTTAGTAAAGTGAAGTATATTTGCTTTTATGTAAGAGGGATGTTTATATGTTCATGCATTGGCATCTTTCCAACTTATTTTACTAAAGAAATGAAAGATTTCATTAAAATTTCTCAATAAATATTGATTTGTTTTATTTTGCAGTTATTATTTATTTCACAAAATTTTAAAATATAATCATGGACATTCAATCATTTCCCTTTGAGTTACTAATCATATGGCTTTTATATTTTCCACTGTCAACAAAGAAAAGTTATAATAAGCAAGGCATTTTTTGTATAGAAAATGCCTTTTTACTCAGACCATTCATTTCGAATGAAGATAAAAATTCTGTTTATTAACACAATTTTGACATAAGAGACTCACAACAATAAGAAAAAGAAAATTGAATAAAAGATCTTTGGAAAGTTTCCTAAAAAACTGTTTTAAGAAGAAAAGAAAGATTTTCAAATATTAAAATTTCATATTACTTTCAATTTAAAGAAAATGAATCATTATTTTACAATACATATAGCAACTACCATTAATTAAAATATTTTTATATTCATTACTTTCATTTCAAAAATTTTTACTCAATGATAGATAACATTTTGCATTTGTAAACAACATGTAGTTTTTTTTTATTTTCTTTTAAAATTATATAATTCCATTAAAATATATCAGATCAAAAGCCTGGAAATTCAAATTCTTACCCAAAGGAGTGCTAAAAGAAAAGGCAGGATTTCGAAGGCTTGAAGCATCCCATTGCCAAACAGAACTATCTAATGATGAAGTATATAGAAAATCTGGATTAGTTGGATGAAATAAAAGTTCAGTCACTGCTGCTGAATGACCTTCTAGTTGAGACATGGGTTTTCTATCTTGACGCATGTCCCAAATGCATAAAGATCCATCCTCATAACCAGATGCTAAAATGTGTGACTGAGTTGGATGTGTGTTCATGCAGGATACACCTCTCTGTTCTCTTGAACTACAATGCAGAAAGAAAAATTAGATTTTATAAATAATCAATGTAAGCATTATCATGCAATGCATGTATATATGTAAGTTAATGATATTTGTGGAGAGAATACTCCATAAATTTTAAATAGCATTTTTAATTTCAACAATTAGAAATATATTTTAATCATAAAAAAATGTGTTGTTTCCTTTGGAAACCAAAAATCTATTTGTTTTTGATAAGATAGGTAAAGGGATCACACATATAGTCTTAATGTGTCGGGAAAAAAACCAAGTTGGAATGCAAGTAAACACACTCAATGGAGTTACAATGTGAATTCATTTGCAAATTCTGAAAAATTAAAGCACTGAATAATTACACGCACAAAAAGATTTATCTCATACATCTGGTTGATTTTAGACAGGATATTCACAAAATAAATTATAAAATATTTATAAACAGAAATAAATTATAAAATATTTATTATATAAATATAAAATTGTAAAAAACTATATTTTAAGAAACAAAAAATTTACATTTTTACAGAATTATTACCCCCCCCCCAAAAACAAACTTTAAATAAGTAACATTTTCTTCTGCAAATGATTATATTAAAATATATACAAAATCCTTAGATATCTATAGAAATATGATAGAAGTTGAAAATATTGAACTAGCCATACATTTTGATGAATAGCATACAAACAACATATAGCAGATATGTATTAACCCAAATTATAATCTACCTTAGATCAATTTTATAAAATAGAATGATACAAACTACTAATTTAAGGACAAGAAATGCACGCATATGCATGTAATATTTGATTCTGATGAATGTATCATAAAATTATTTCTATAGCTCTATAACAGGGATGGCCTATGGACAACCTATGGCCTGTGGACCAAAATTGGCCCGCAAATGTTGTTAATAAAATAAGATTAATTAAAAATGAAATTAAGACTTTTTCAAACAAACATGGGAAAAAATTGGATACAAAAACAATTCTACTCCAGAATAAATAATGTACAGTTGTTCATTAGGTTTATTTACTTTTTATTATGCATTTTTTTCAGTTTGTTCACTTCATGGCTACCTGCGAGTACGAGTTTTTGTTTAGAAGTTTAAGAAAGGGAAAAATTTCCAAACATGAAAATGCAATATAAGGATTAAATTCAAATCTTGTGTAATGCATTTGATGATCAGTTTTCAGATTTTGAAAAGTGACTGACAAAAATTTATTAATTTTTTTCTCCAGTTTCTGTTGATGTAAATTTAGTGGATGAGAGTATGCAGTTAGCTTTAACTGATTTACAAAATTCTGATTTTTTTTTTAAACCAGTTTAAAGAAAGACCAATATTAGAATTTTATAAAGACTTACCCAAGGAATTTTTGTGCTTAAAGAAAAATGCAGTAGCATGTGCAACTTTAATAGGCAGTACTTACATTTATGAGCAAACTTTCTTACTAATGAATTTAAACAAATCAAAAGTAAGAAATGTAATAATAGATGAGAGTACCCTTTTGCTATTCTATTTCTTACTTTTTTCAACACACTTAAACAATCTTAAGGCCAATATAAAATCAATAACTTCAAATATTCAGTTCCAACCATCTCATTATTTTTTGTTAATTTTGATTAATTTTTTTCTCAAAATTTAAATTGTGTTCTCTGTAAAATTACCAAAAAGTTTTCCTCTGTTATTCTATTTCAAGTTTGCAACCTTTTTAGCAGAATTCTCTCCCCCCTCTTTTTAAAGGTAAAGTTTTTTAGTCATATCTATAATGTTTGTGTTTCATTGATTTATTTATTTATTTATTGCATAATGTGTGCATGTGTAAAATAAGTAAAGTAATAATCGCTACAAAAAACATGCGTATTGCTACAAAAAACACATACGTGTTTTTGTGTTTATAACATGTTTTAACATTCATGTGCAGCTTTGTCCCTAAACATGATCCTTTTTCGTATTTCGGCCCCTCATCCTGAAAAGGCAGTGCATCCCTGCTCTATGATAATAACAATAATGTTCTAATATACAGAAGAATGAGTATCTTTCACTACTTTTTACTCTTTTAGAAATCCTCATATTTATAACACTTTTTTAATGATTATCCCTTTAGATATCTTTTCATTTCATAAAAGCACAATTTTTCAATAACATTCATGCATTTCAATAACCTTCTTACACATTAAATATATTAATTCCCCTTCACTTAAATCATATTATTTTGCATATTCAAAAGAAAATTTTCTAAAGAAGCATTATGATGATTTCAAAGAATATTTTAGAAATATTATAAGAACTTGTAAATTGCTGAATATCAAATATAAATAGGACTTAATCATCAAAATGTAATGATACAATATTTAGCTAGAATCATTGATGTTACATTGCAAAAATTATTTTACACACAAATAATAAATAAAATAGAATATAGAATAATAAATAGAATGTAATAGAATAATAGTAAAAGAATAAAAGATGTTAATAAAATAAATGAATGCAACTTAATTATACACAATATATTACTTACAGAGTTAATAAATGACTTGATGCTTCAGAAGGACTACGAAGATCCCATAATCTAAGATATCCCAAAGAATTACCAGCAACTATTTCATGATGTCTTAAATATGCCACACAAGTAAATGAACACAAATCTGAGCTAGCTAAAGAACAGACAACATAATCCATATTATTAATACAACACACAAATACACTTATTATTTTAAAATTTTCATTTCTTAATAATAAATTAGTATAATCTTTTATATAAAATATCATTTGCAGTGATAATAATCATTGGAAATATCACAAAATATTTAAAAAAGAATGTTAAAATTAATGGACAATATAAAAATTCATTTACCTATTTCTCTAACTTTTTGGTTAATATTGAAATTAAGTAAGCACAACTTTCCGTCTTCGCCAACACTAGCTACATCTTCACCTTTTATTGCAATTCCAGTAGCAGAAGCCGTATTATTTTGAAACTTGTGCAATTTTTCCCATGTATGTAAACATTGAAGATTCTATAAATAAAATGTAGAAAATCAAAAAGAAACCTTTCAGTGCATTTCCTAAGAATTACTCTCGCCCCACCTTCTTCTATTTCATGTAATTAAAACAGAAGGAAAGCATTTTCCTGAATTTGAAGAGAAAAGAAACTGCAATTGGTTTTTTTTCCAGGAGCCATACAGGTACTTATGTATTTAAGTATACATTATAAAAGCATTACTTCTAATGTCAATTCAATCCAAGTATTAAAAAAAACATTTAAAAAGGACCTCGATTAAATCAAAATGTTTAGGATAAGAAATCAACCAATATTTAATTGTTTTTAAAATAATCTAAGTCATTATTTTTCATTACTCATTTCAAATAAAGAGTTTTAATAAAAAAATTAAACATACTTAAAGAATATATTACCTCATCAAGATATTTAAATAAAAAGATGGATCCTAATGAAGATGCCGCAAATATTAATTCTTCAGAAGCTACCTAAAATTTGAATAAATTAAAACATCAATTAGAAACTAATTGTTAATCATTACTAAATGACAATTTTTATTTAGAGAAAACAGAAATGATAAAAAAGAGTACAGAATGAAACAACAAATCACATAGCTAGCAAGTAAGTAATGAAAATTTAAAAATCTAACTGCCTTTTTAATATAACTGTTTGCTTATGATAAAAGTAATAACGTCAAAGAAGTGAGTTATTGAAACGAAATCAAAATTCTTTGTCCGAAAAACTTTCAAGATTCTGTAGCAAAAAATTACTTCCACCACCTTTATTCTTATTCATAAAAATGATGAAAACAATTTCATTTCTACAAATGTATGTGCATGCTAATGCTCTACAAGAACATTTTCACCTACAACTACTTTATTTGGCTCACATATACCTTAGAAAATGGGAATATGTTCGTTGCAGAGGGGTTTTTAGACATTAATTAGAATTTTAATTAAAAATTGTGCAGAAATTTGGTATCTTTGATTGATAGTTTCAGAATATATTTTTGCACAAAAAGTAACATTATACCATTTTAAATTTTAAAAAATGTCTTTTCAATGACAGTAAATTAATAGCAGCATGAATTTTCACAGAATATTGGCAAATTTTTAAGAAAAAGATTACATTGTCCCTGACATTCAAATAATGTTCTTTGTTCCATCAAATATTTGGTCATATGATTTTCTTTCATTGTGGAAAGCTACAGAAGGAAAATTATGTTTGATAATACTGTAATTTACAAGACCAAATAATAATAATAATATATAAATAAAACAAAATAAAATTTAAAAAGGGGAGGATGAAATCTTTGATCTTAAATTCCAAGTTATCATGTGAGAACATTATTATTTTTAAAACATAAATTATCTTTATTAATTTAAGTCATTAACCAATTTAAATCAGTTTGAAACAATCACGAGATTTCTCTATTGGTCTCTATCCCTCCCCCACATATATATTATGATAATTTTTTAAACTTTCATTTTCAATTTTTCTTGGTGGCAAACAAAGTTTTGGATATCGACTTATTGTGAGATGAAATAACAGCTATGATGTCATAGTTCTTTGTCGGCCTTTTAAAAATGCATCTGCTGTCAAAGAAGCATACGTAATAATAAAGTAATACTTATAAAAGTAGCTCAATCTTTTAAAAACACATCTGCTTTCAAAGAAGTATACATAATAATAATGCAATACTAGTAAAAGCAGGCAAAAACATTTTTTGCCCTTAAATTTCACAGACATCAAAACATCATATTCTCACATGATAAAGAAAGTTAAGATATTATTAAATTTAGAGGATAGATGGGATAGATATTTATAATTTTACTAGCACTAAGATGTTATTGGACTGTCTTCATTAGAGAGGCACATTTACAAAATAAACAGAACTTTAGTAAGATAATTAATAAGAATACAAAATTTAATTTATACTATTTAAAATCAATATATATGGTGGAAAGGCTCGCACTTGAGGCAATTAGTTTATAAATAAGTCATTCACTAAACATACACATAACCAAATTTACCTGAATCCTTTTAAATCTAACCATCATCACAATTTTTTTCAGAAAGGTTTTAAACATTGATTTTTAACTTTAACTCTATCAAAAATATGCTTGAATTTACATTTTAACTCGAAGATGTACTAATCAAAAGAGCATTTTGAGAACCAATATAAGACTGATGAAAAAAGAAAAGGATTTCACCTCACCCTTTCACTCTACTTCATAAAAAAATAACGACAGATTGAATCTTTCAATAATGATTTTGCTTCAAGTGACAATAACTGTATGCATTTTTAAAATAATACCACATATATTAAAAAAAATATAAAGGTTTTAAAATAAATAACAAAAAATTTAAAAATGTAGAATTTTTAAAACAATTACATTACAGAAAGACTGATAATATAACTATTACATGAAAAATTAGTGAATTTTATATATATTCCACAAAATATCACCACATTAAAAAACATTTTAACAGCAGAGATGCAAAATATAACACTTCTTTCTGTCTTAATTCCCAAGTCAGATACATATGGCAATTTAAATAAAAATTCCAGTTCAATATCATTGAGATCTGAAGAGATACAAACATTCCATTGAGCAGAATTTTATATGCTATATAAGAGAAATAAAGAGGTTTTACACATTTGAACTGCTGAATCATTATCATAAATTTTATTTTAAAAAAAGAAAGAAAAAAAGAAATAAGCTAATAAAAGATTAATATGAAATCTGCTACACATATTTCAATGTATCATGTCAGAACATCATTTCATGAATGGCCAAGCACCCTGAGCTCGTTCAAGTTAAATTATATTGTTATTTATTTTAAATTATATTGTTTCAAATTATATTGTTAAATTATATTGTTTCAAAGAATGAGTCACTTTAATACTGCAAATGATCAAAAAAAACTTTGTCTTGCAATTATTGTTTTAAAAAATATCATATTTCCTATTTATTTTATTTCATATAATCCTGTGCTCAATATGACATTTTTCTAGGTTTTATTTGTTGTTGTCATTATTATTTTTTTTTAATCAGAGCTTCTGTAATGCATTATTAAAAGCTGATTTTTTGCCATGCTCTTGCAGATAATAAAATGTTTATTTTTTGCCTACAGATTTTTGTTGATAACAGGAAACCTCATTCCCAAAACAAGATCATGTTCTGGCTAGATAAAAAAATTTTTCATGTGTGTAAATTAATTTCATAACATTATATTTGCAATAAACAAGGCACTGTAAATAATGAATATATATATATATATATATAT
>JAOUZG010008117.1:1007853-1072249 GCA_026289955.1 Argiope argentata | reverse complement strand
TATATATAATTTGAACAAGTATTATATTTTTAATATTATGTGGCTTGATTTACAGAATAATTAAAAGCCTTCAGACACATGTCTGCTCTGCTCATTCTGCAGATGTAACTACTATTACAAGGTGGAGTAACCATTTACTACCTAATGGCTGACAGTCTAAGAGGAATAGAATCCTTTATTTATTAGAATTTTCCTGCATGGATTGCTCATAAAAGAAAGTTGGTAAGCTTTGGTACTGATGTATGTCATTATGATCTCGATCAAATTCAATATCCCAATTCATTTCATCAATAATTTATGATATTAATGCAAAATTATGAGCAGCCCAGTTAAATTCCTCAACACACAAATCAGCAAATTTGTTCTTATTCACAAAGTATGATTTGTACTGAATAGAAAATGTATTATTCATAATACATATCTATCTATCTCTCTTTATATATATCATATACTTTTATATGCAAGTTGTGGTTTTATGAATTTTTTAAAGCTAATCTACAAGAGGTTACCTTATATATGGAATAATTAATCACTAAAAATAACACAGGTAAATAAGTCACTAAATATCCCATTACCAAATAAAGCACATTTATTTTTACAGTTTGTCTTTCTTAAATTAAAAAAAAAACCCCAATTTTAAATAAAATGAGCAAATGAGTTTTATTTTTGAAATAATTCCTTATTGCTGATCCCCCCTTTTTTTTCAGTAGCTCATATTTCCTGCACAAGTAGCTGATTCATTTGTTTGAAAAAATCAAGCAATATATCAATATATATAAATATAATATAAACAATTAAATAAAGCAGGAAGTCCTATATAAAAACAAATTAATCAAAAAAAAGAAATTATTAAGTAAACAAAATAGCAGGAGGAGCTAAAAGCACAATATTAGCAGAAATTCCTTATAATTAGAAATAGATTTACGATGCAAGAATATATAACTTTTAATAAAAGAAAAAAATAATTAAAGGGAGAAAAAGAGAATGTAGAGTTCCAATACTGAATTTAGAACAGAGTATTAAACATTCTACAGTATATCTTACAACCTAAAACACTTTAACTTTAAAATTACTGAAAGAAAAATTTGTCTTAGTAATGCAATCAAGAATGATGTACCACTTCACAGATTTCAAATTAATCATTGTAAACCTTAAGATATATATCAGCTAAGGGAAAATACACAAATCTCAATATTTTGCATATAAAATCACTTAAAAACAATAAATAATTTTTGAAAGATGCAGAAGAGATATTGTTCAGAATTGGTCTGTAAAAATAAACATATTTCAGGAAATGTATTTTTTTCCTTATATAAGTTAGTTTCAGTGCTCTTAGTATATTTGAAATTTATAAGACAAATACAGTAAAAAAGAAAATTGCAAGTGAATGTAAAAATGATTACCTTTAAATCAGTAACAGAACCTGTGAATGATTTAGTGGAAATGATTTGAGGATCATCATCTACATCATTTTCGGCATCATCATTCATTTGAGAATGAGGATCAGGAAATTTCCATACACAAATTTGATTATCCTATGGAAAAAAGAGTTTTAATTAAAGTGACAAATTGTGTTCATTGCAAATTGAGAAAAGTGAAAAAACAAAATCAGCAATTGATTTTTTTTCAAAATGAAAATGATTTTTTAAAGAAGTTTATCAACAAGATCATCACAATACTAAGTGATGGCAAGGTCAATTTAAAGTTTTTAAAAAAATGCATGTATTAGAATTAATTCTAAATTGGTGTTTAAATTTCTATAATTTATAATTCTTTTCCCCCTTTTAAAAAAAAGCCAATTAAAATCGAAATATTGGGAATTTTTGTTTAAAAAAAATAACAAATATCAAGACTGAAATAAAAGAAAAGGCATTCAGAGTAAAAATTTATATATCATTTTCAAAAATGTAAGGACTCATAGTATATTGGTTTAAATTTTACACAAAATTTTAGTGAGCTTTATGCATCTTAAAGCTGCATGACTATACATAACATTCATAAAACTCCTAAAAGCTTTAAAAAATGATTTTATTACTAAATGGTACGATCATAATTTAAAAAAAAGCATAATAATTCATTCTATTTCAATATATTACATTTGAAAAATTATTATAAAAGATACAATGTAAATCACTAGTATTTAATTATATTCATTATGGAAATACATTACATGTTAAGCATTATTAGAATGATAGCATCCCGTCTCACTCTATTTTTTGCTAATTCTATAATACATATATAAAATGAACAAAGGTTTTATATATAATATGATAGGTTCTAAAAGTTTTATTTGAAGTTTGCTTCAAATATTATATTTGCTATACATATAGGTTATACAGATGTCAATCCAATAATATGATATATATCAATTGCATTTTTTAACTATAAACAACATTAACATACTTATTTATACAATTTGGTTTCTAACATAAGTGAAAGTCAAAATGACATATATTTAAAAAAAATTGAATTCTCAGAAAAAAAGAAAACATCTACATTCATAATAGACAAGCATTATATAAATAAAAAGTTAAATATATATAATTTAAATTTTAAAACAAATCCTACATCATCATTATAAGAACCGGTAACAAACACTGATGTGCTTTTAGGCTGCCATCTGATTTTACTTATTTTCCTTGACACAAACTTGATTTTAATGGGAGACATGCTATTGAATGAATGTATGAAAATATCAAAATTTCAATCACAATTAGTTTGAATGAAATGCACAAGCAAATTTTGAAAACTCGCGGGAAAAGTACAACTCAAAAAAAGTAAACAAAACATTCGCATCACTTCAGTCAGTGTCTCTAATAAAAACCCACAGCTTAGAAAAACATGTATCGAAAATTTCTTTGAAATCGAGGTCAGTATTTAATAGAGAAAATGTAAATTATTTAGCTTGTATTGAAAAATTAGTAGAAAGAATTTAACAGGAAATTTAATGAAAAATTAATTTTTTAAGGATGCCTAAATTGACTTTTAATTAAAATTATATTCAATGTGCTGATGATTGAGTGTAATGTCCATGCATCTTTCATAACGATTCGTAAATTCAGTGGATCATTAAGAATTCATAGATTCTTAATATGAAAAGAAAAAAAGCATGTTAGAAATAAAGATTTTTAGATTTTTAACTAAATTAGATATTAATCTGCGAAGACAGCTTTTTTTTAAAAAAAATTCAGTATGCCTCTTGGACAGCTAGCATATTATTACATATTTCAACGCAAAATGAATTGATTGCACGTTTTTCAAAATTTCTTTCTTTTCGTTTATATTTTATTTGGATGCAAAATCTAAAATAAAAAAAAGTTATTGAAATTTGCTAGAAATAATTAATAAATGAAATAATTAATTAATGCACAAACCTATGAAATATTTAAGAGGTCTTTTACATACATTTTGATTAACAATTTTCAAGGCAAGCACTTTTATTCTTTTTTTAGAAATCTTTCAATATTGAAACTAAAGAAGCTTAAACTGTTGGTCTTTATCTTTCGACTGAGTTTTCATGCTTTTAGCTAAACATTTTGAAAAAATCGCAGCATAGTCCTCAGAATTTTTTTTCTAAAATTTTATAAAATATTGGCAATAGGTAGGGTTTTTTTTAACAGTTTAATATTAAAAATATTTTTTATTTATATTTCAAAAATATGATTCAATTTTTTAAAATTCAGTTTTTATAATATAATTATTTTTAGCATTTCTTTCAAAATTATAGTAATTTGTTCAAATTTTATTTCAAGAAGAGTCATTTAGAAGTAGTAAATATTCAAAATGTGGTGCGAAGCAGAAATTAAAAAAGCCCTGCGCTTTGTTCCAGGGTGAGTATTTTATTAAGTTCCATTTATTGATAAAGCAAACAAATCTATAAAATGTTTAAAAAATCATTTAAAATTCGAAAAAGGTCCATAAACAAATAAAATTAATTTTGCTAAACAGTTTGCCCATTCAAAAATTGGTTTACGATCATTAAATTTATTATTATTATTACATTTATTGACTAAAAGTACTAATTACTCTTCTATATAATTTAAGTTTCTGTTTTCTTTAACTATTTTAAGGAAAAAAACTTCATTTTAAAATTGTTGAAAATATACACGAAACATTGAATTTATATAATATATGTAAATTAAAATTAGTTATGCTGGTTTATAAAGTGATTTTGTTGTGTATTCTAATCTCACTCTAAACAATAACATTTATGAAGCAAATATAATAGCCAGTAAACAATCTTTATGAAAGAAAAAAAAAGGAAATACATCTTGAAAAAGGTAAGTAATAATTATATTGGTGGGAAATTGTATGATTTTAAAACAATTTTTGGGAAAATGATCTGTTACAAACAAAGACTCCTTGTCACTTTTTCTGTGAAACATTGCAAACTTCTTTACATTCTCTTATTTTGTTTTCGCGTTATGTTAGATTTGAGTATAGTTTTCCCGACAATTCCCGAAATTCATTTCTAGTGTTGTAAATGTTCTTAACATTAACTCTGATTCGAATATTTAATTTTTAAGAGCACATCTTGATTATTTGTTTACCTAGATTTTAATGTTAGTCTTATCTTGAAATTTGAACCCGGAGTCTAAAAGCCATATCTTATTCATTGAACCAGCAGTTAATTCCTAAGGTAAATTTTGACTATGGAAATTATGTTTTTGTTTTTATTAGAAAATAACGTACTTCTTCATCAAGGCCAATACATTTCTAATTTAATAACTTCTTGCTTGACAATTTCTTGTTACGAATGTGGTTTGAAGTCAAAGAGAAAGCTTTTCCCGTCACAACTAAGATTTGCTATTGAAGAATTTCAGTAGTGATAGCTTTGAATATCTTGGGGAATTAAATGGTTAGTATTTTCCCGGACTATTTACTTTTTTGTTTGTTTTATGAGACAAAACAAAGGTTACCCTTAAAGTTCTTGATACCTTGCTTAAGCATTAACAATTATGCCTTGCTTTATTTATGGTAAAAGCTGAAAGAATTTCTCGAGAAAAATTTTTTATCCATACATAATTAAATATTTTTATTTTGTCTTTTAATTATTTTTCTTTGTTCTTCTTTCTTTATCTAACATTCAATTATTTTACATTAAAAAAGAATAAGAATCAAAATTAAGATATAAAAAATCGTATCCAGATTGTCTAATATCTACAGGTAAAACACATAAAATGAAGAAACAGTTATACAGAATTGTTAAAATAGAATGTTCAGCATAGATTTTACAATACTGTTTCAATAATATTGTTCAATATTATAAACAGTTCGACTTTTAAAGAAAAATTATTCCAGTTACACTTAAAGTAAAATCTTAAATTGAATGAATTATTAAACTAAACTAATAATTTTATATTAGAATTTTACAGTTCCATTGGGTTTAAAAATTTCAGTGCTTTCTAAATAGATGTCTCACTTGCCAAATCGATTAACTCCATAAAATAAGAACTCGAGATAAATGATGAAATAGTATATGTTGTTTTTTAAAATTCTTCTTAAATTAAAAATTCAAAAATACGATGTAGACTACTTATTGCATGTGCATCTTTTATCTAACAACACATGGAAAATATAAAATTAAATTTACTTGGAGTCATTGTTATTATTACAACCATTTTTCCATAATTAAAGGAGTTAATAGATTTGGCAAATGAAAGCAAATTATTAATTCAAATTCAGTCTTCGAATTATTCTTTTATTTAGAAAAACATTAAAATAAGTACATGTTTTAGTAAAGATTTTATCAAAAATGAATAATAACTATTCTGTAACTCTTACATAGTATTATGAGTATTATTACTTTGTTTATATTGATTTATCATCAATATAAATGATGTCATCTTCGTTCGTTGTATTTAAACTCCCGTCATGTCGATTTGTCCTTAAAGTTTTAAAATACTCGTGTTTAATAGGAGGAATGAATTTCAATAAGTCCAACATATCTTTCCTCTTGTCACTGTTCTGCATGTTAGATGAAATAAATGCTGGATCACATTTTTTAGACATAATGGTCTACCTGCTACACTTTTTATTATATTTATGGATAAAAATTCGGTATCTTCTTTAGAGTAACACTTGGATTATATCAGGTGGGGTTTCGACTTATCTAATTTCATCCAGTGCATTTTGAGCTAGTTTATTCGTATCCCTGTAACTGATACCTTTCTGTTATTTATAGAATTTTCCAAAGTACTTGTAGAGAAAAAGTCCTGATGCGTCATTTGAACTATATGAAATGGTGCTTTCTTTTTGCCGGTTTTAATTATATTATACCAATCATCTGGAGAAATACATTCTGGATTATTATTTTTTTGCTTGAGATTTGATAATAGCAAATTGTAAGTCAATAGACAAACAACTGTTTTATTATGATATAAATACATTATAGTTTGGAGTTAATCAGATTTGCTTTTGACATAAATTATTTATTATTCAATGGCTAAAAAGATTTTGTCATTTAGTGGTGTTAATACTTATTATTAGAGAAACTTATTTTGAATAGGAACAGTTAGGAGCCAGTCTAGTGCTTTCATATTAAAATTTAATAATATTCAAAAAATGGAGTTAATCGATGTGGCAACAGTTAATGTTATTGCATAATATGAAATAATATTGATATGGTATTCAGTATTCCTCAGTATTGTTCAATATTTCCCAAATAATGTGTGATAATGTAGAGCAAATGGAGTTTTCTAGTACGTAAGCAAACAGAATGTCTTTAAAAAAATTTCTTGAAAAAAAAACACGTGCATTTTAAATGGTAAAATACATTATCACAAATTGTAGAGCTAATTCAGTTTTTAAATATATTGTTTAGATTATGTTAAAAGAGCTCTTTTCAATATGAGATATGAGCAATTATTAAACGTAATCTATTCTTTTATTAAATTATTCTTTACAACTTTGTTGTTGATAATGTAACTTTAAATTTAAAAAAAAGGTTTTTTCCCGCTTGAAACCATGATTTGCTATTGGAGTAAATTAAGGAAGTCTGGACAAAATTAATTTCTGTTAAAAGCAAAACGTATTCGTAAGAAACCATTTACTACTCTTTGAGTTCGATTTATTTCAGAAACAAAAAAAAATCATTATTAAAGATTTAACAGTTTTCAGAAAAACGCCGTTTATATATTGCTTCTCTTGATAGTTTATCTAAATAACAATTCTAATTTTCCAACTAAATAAAAAAATGATATGAGACACATGGAATTTTTTTGATTGATGAAAATTTGAATATTACTATCGTATTAATTTGAACTAGTTTATACTACATCATGGACCGTTTCAAAGAAGATAGCCAATCAGGGTCAAAGGTTCCCTAAGGCTGATTGGCCTATGATTATGAAAATGTTAATTGCTCTTAAAATTGTAATATTTAGGTCATCATAATTTGATCAGATTTGACTTCAGAAGATTGATTATTTGGAAGTTTGGGTGCCACGAATATTTCGTGGATTATGATTTCTTAAAACAAAACAGATTTTCTTAGGTCTGAATGAAATTCTTTCGTATTTTGTGAAATATATTTATTGGTTGAAACAAAATACATTATTATTTACGTCAATTAAATATTTTTGAAAGTAAAACTAAAAACGGCATTTTATGATGAACCAGAGAATTTTTTGAATAATTTTTTGAGATATAGTAAAAATTATTCTGTTGTACGAATAAGACTTCAATGCCGAAAGATTTGCTTCAGCAAAAAAGATTTTTATATTAATTGAAGTTTAATTCACTTTAATTTAAAGTTTAAATTTTGAGGGAGCTGGCCAAAATTAGAGAGATACACAATACAATGAATGGACGTAGCTTAAGGCTTCTATAATGTATAATTAAGGCTTCTATTCTGTATGAATTAAAGTATGAATGCATGAAAGTATTAATTATATATAATCAAAACTCGAAGATAAAAAAATATTTTATATTAATTGATGTTCAATATTGAAATGAAAATTTTAATGAGCATTAATTTCGGCATATCAGCTAGTCACTAAAAGCGGCTAGAACACAATATAAATTCAAAATCTTTTTGCTTTCTGATATATATATATATATATATATATATATATATATATATATATATATATATATATATATATATATATATATATATTTGTAAAATATAATGTCAATCACTTTTAATTACAAGCAAATTACAAATTTCTTCCTCGGTATTTAATTATTTCTGTTATTTTTGGATGTTTTAAAATGAACAGTTTTTCAAATTTCGATATAAGGAATGTTTGCATTGAAGCGTGGATAAAATAAATGTTTCCATTTAAGTTAGTTATAAAATCCCTCTAAATTTTAAAATAAATGAACTTCTGTAAATTTTTATAGATAGAAATGTGTAACTTTGTATGCGCATGGATGAATTTCAGAAAAATATTTTAAAACTCCCTTATTAATTTCTGCAGAAGCCAAAGAACTTTCATAAAATTATCAACGTTATTTAATGAGTTTTGTAACTGGAAGTAGGCGCAAGATTTAGGAAAATAAATGCTTGCTCTGCTTTTTTGGAATACACTGTATATCAATACACAAGTTTAAAAAAATTAATTAATATTTCGTTTCTTTTAGTTATTTCAGTTTGTTAAGAAATTTAAATGATAAAATATAAATCGGTTTCCAATATCAATACGGTGTATTTCATTCGATATGCTATTTCATTTCTTTATTCTTTGTTTTCTGTTATTTTCCTTCTTTCCGTCAGATATTTTTATCATTCGTACATCATATGAATATATAAAAATTTCAAATAATTATTTATTATATTTAAATAAACTAATTTAGTTTATTTTTAATTATTTTTAATTAAATATAAAATAAATAATTACGTACTATTTGTGTTATTGAAGTTAAAATGAAGATAATTGAGAATTTTTTTGCCACCGCCTCTTTGTTAGAGAGAATTTATCGTTATAAAACTACAATTTAAAACATTAAAGGCGGGGATCTTGGACGGAGACCACCCCGCTTCGCTTTTCATCCTAGAGTGGTCGATATTTTGTGTAATCATAAAAATAATTTAGATTAAAAAAGTTTATTTAAAATCCTAAAACTACAAGAAATGTTAAAAAAGAGTTAAACACTAATTACAATGTAGCGAAATGTAGCTGCAAACCGTACTAATACGACTCCCACCTTTAAGCTACATCAGAGATGCATCGTATTAATACGATTCTCGCCTTTAAGGTACAGTCGAGATAAATCGTAGCACTACGACTCCCGCCTTTAATGTATTTTAATATAATTAAAACTATATACACTCTTTTTTTCAAAATCGCAATTCTTTCTGAAAAATTTTGATTCAGTGTCGTAAAACGATGCAATTTACATTTTTATCTAGGAAATTTTCTTTTCAAATAAGAAATACTGAACAATTCAAACAGATTTTTTAAAAAAATCTGATAAGCTTTAAATTCCAAATTGGGATTTTGAGATACATCTTTACACAATTGTATCTTACATGTTTTTATTACAAAACAACTTATCTTTACAGAAAAGATGCAACTTAATACAATTGTGGTACCCTAAAAGTGTTGTAAAAAAGGAATAATATTCTATTAGTATTTTCCTTTGTGAAACAGTTGGAAATCATTAGTCTGTTAGTGTTTTCACAATGAATAAAACTTGGCGTCGCCTATTTTTAACTCCAGCTGTCTGGTTATTTGCTGTCGTAAAACCACCTGCTGAAAAGTGAAAGAGAATAAATGCTCTTTCGGTTTTCAGGCACATTGTCTAAAATAATAATACAAAAAAAAAATCTTCCGTAGTCTAACAGAAAAGGTTTCGCGAAATAAAGAGCCTGATAGATCTGTGAAATGTTCAAGAGAATATGAACTACCATTAAAGATAGTAATATATTTTTAAAATTAAAAATTAAATAAAAATGGTTGAAGGATTATGTGATGTTATTAAAAACTACCCTTCTGTGGTGGTATACCTGGTTTGCCAGAAATATTAAGTTTGATTTTGCTTAAATCTTCAATTTATAATTTGAAGTTCAGGAAACTCTTCACAAACTATTTTAAGTTTCTAACTGTGATAGACATTAAAATGGATCTACCTTATTGACCTTTCATAATAAAGTCGAATCTCATGACGATATAATTCCAAACAAAATATAATGATATTGATTATTTATCATGCAACTGTAGATAGGTTTTGGATAATGAATTTCAATTTTTGTTCCCTTATGTAAAAAAATCTAGATATCAAAAAAATTTACTTCTTCAATTTTCAATGAAATTCAATCAGCTCAATGAAGGAGAAGAACGTGATTATATATTTGACGAAATATGACAACGAAATACTACAAAAAATTATGTAGAAATGTGTTTAATCTTTTTTTTCTTAATTGGACAACATATTAGAAACATTAAAAGAAAAAAAATTAAATGGCTTAAGACTCAATTTTGTGTGATAATATCTTCTGAAACTACCGTATAAAAACGACGAAAACTCGCTTATTTTTTAGTTAGTTAAATTTCAATTTACAATTTAAAAAAGTTCGAATATCCATCTTCCAGAATGCATACGCACCGAATTTTATGATTCAAAAGACAATTTGCCAGGTGAATTTGGTTAAATAAGCTGTTCTTAACAACGTTAACTCTCTCCCTCTCCCTCACACACACTCCTTTGTTATAAGTTAGGATAAAAGAAATTTAATTACATTTTGATACATCTAGGAGAAACGTTGTTGCGAAATGTAAGTCAAAAATTGAAATGTTTCTTTAAATTATTTACTTTTATCAGTTTTAGAAATGTAACGGAACAAGCGCAAGTGATATTTGAATGATCCCGAAGCTAAGACATGGAATTTCATTTTGAATCAAGACCCTTTTAGCCCACTTAGGAATTTTTGAATCCGTCTGAACATTATATCATATTATATTAGAATGAAATGCCCTTTTTTCTTCAGGAAAATATGCAGTGTATTATACAATTAAGTATTTGACTATTTATATTAATTAATTAATTATTTGACGCAGATCAGGATAGTATAAATTGAAATATGTTGACAATTAATGCAGCTCAAAATGAAACTAATGTTAAAAAATTATTTATAAAATTTTATCCAAATTCCACATAAATACAAAACATGAGTAAATATAAACAAAAACGGATATAATGGCAAAATGTTTACTTTCAAATGTAAAAACATAAAAAAAATACAAAAATCTTTAAAAGAATTGCTTATTGTTTGCTTTCTTTTGAACTTGATTGTATGTAATTTCTTTATAAAAAAACACATCTTTAAAGTTAAATAGCTATGCGTTTTCTGAATGGGATTTATTGACTCATCACCAGAAACAGGCAGTTTTATCTGTTTAGGAAAAACAGTATTGCAATGCTTCACTATTTAGGTTAAGGTTACCATATATCTTCAATTGAATGAAAACTGCGTTACACCTGACGGATTTCAAAGAGGCTTTTTATGAAAACGAAAACATATGAGCAGGTTCTAGCAGCTTTTTTTTATTAGTGTCTGTAAATGTTTCGTCCGATAAATTTCTACAATAAGTTGGTATAAATTCCGTACAAATCATCATTCTTTTGTTCTTGGTTTGCTTTTCATCGTTCTTTTGTTCTCATAAAATGATATTGAAAGTTATGCTTATAAAAATGGCTGAATATCAAATTAATCTTTTATAGAAATTTTGATTTTTTTAATACTATAAGTAAGTGCAAGTGAAAAAAAAAACTAAATAAAAATTTTAACAATCGAAATTTTGTAATGGCAATGGATACAACAACGACACAGGTTTGAAACCCTTATAGTCTTTTGAGCGGTAACCAATAGTATATAAAACATGTTTTTATTGGAAATCGTAAAATACTCGGAGCAGCACTATATTGTTTGCGGTAGGGATAGACCTTTTAAGAATAACCTATTTGATCTTTCTTTTTAAGAATCTCTGGAACAATTTGGTATTAATTCATGATCTATTTGCTGTGTTTTAATTGTTAGGTACTTTTTCGCAAACCGGGCACAAGCGGAAAATTCGCCAAAGAAATTTGGCGGAATTTTACATTATTTGGTAATTTTTCACTTTCCCCTGCTAACGGAAAAGTACCAATTTTTGTACTATGTTCTCCAAATTTCTGCCTCTACCAATTCAGTAGATAAAATAAGTTCTAGTATTTTTTAATTGTTCTAAAGCTCCTTAAGGAGATACATTTCTCTATCCGAATCATCAATAAAAATATTCTACTACTTTCAAATCATTGATGATTACATTGAAGGATTCTTAATATTTCAAGCTAGAGTGCATGTTGCATTGGTAAAAACATATGGTAGCAAGGAACTAAATTTACACCATTATATTATTTACTCTCTGAATTTATACAAAGGAGGTATTTTTAATGAACATAATGAATGAAATAAGGGAATTCTTAATCAAAATATCTAATACCACTCAGATTAACAATTACAGAACAGAATTTATTGTGAATTAAGATAGATAGAGTTTTGGAAAGTGTGAGATTGCTCCACACATGAAAATTATGCCTTTCATTATGAATTGCATATTAATTTGAATGTTAATGCCTCTTCATTTCCTTTAATCCTAAATTTAATTAGTGATTTCGTGAAAACCTTGGAAACTTAAGTAAAGAGCATTTTATGTCTGACTTTAGAAGTTGTTTAAGGTACTTTTCTATTATCCGGGCTTCGAAAAATCACCAAAGAAATTTGGCAAAATTCTACATTATTTGGCGATTTTTTTGCTTTAAAACTGTTAGAAATTTGGCGGAATTCTACATTATTTGGAGAATTTTCGTTTGCTGCAGGCTAACGGAAAAGTACCCAGTTTAGAATAAGTTTAAGGAGTGAATAGTTAAAAATTTAATAGTGAGTAAAAATATTAACTATAAATTACCAATCAGCTTCGCAATTAGTCTTAATATGCTAAAAATTAATTCTGAGATTGCATTAAAATATTTCAAACAAAAGATTGTCTTAAATTTGTGGTGGTTTGAGGAGAAGGGCTTGAGGCATTCTTCTTTTATTTTGGACCAAAAAGGTTTAATAGCTGATGATAGATTTAGAATGATTCTTAATTTGGTTGAAGAAACTCTTGGACAGATACTGAATATATTTTTCAATTTTCTTTGTAAACAGGGTATCGTGCCTAACATTATCGACAGGGTGTCATGACACATCTGTCATGATAAGAACAATTTTATATTGTAGAATCTGAATTTACTTTCTGAGTGTTCATGCAGTGATACCACTCCCACTTCCACCGAGTTAGAGTCGATAATTCGAAATAAGGCAAAGCTTTTGCTTTAAAAGTAGAACTTATTTTCTTAAGTAAAGTGAAGAGTGTCTGCCATTGAGAGGAAAGTTTAAACGCAAATGAGGCAATTTAAGTTAGTAGTTTTTTTATTAGGTAATAATATTTCAATTATTTAGTGGGCATGCAGAATATAAAAAGAAAGCATTATAATTAAGGCATTAATCGTAGGAGAACTTGAAAATAAATGAGTTATCTAAATCTTCATCAAATAGTGATTTTTTTTCTTTATATTCTGCATGCCTGCGAAATAAATGAAATATTGTTTCCTAAGATATTATTCGATCAAATAACAAACGATACATTAAGTAAAAAAAGATTTATGCATCAATTTATTTGTAACTTTTAAAGCAACTTTTTATTATTATTATTTCTGTAAAATAAAATAAAAAATATCGCTTTGAGAATTTGAATTGAAGAAAATATTGGAGTTCTTAAGCAAACAAAATCTCTTATTAAATAATGTTTGCAATAGGAGCATAAAAATAATTTTTAAAAAAGAAGCTGCTAGATCATATAATCATATTGTTGCAAACCTGTAATTTTGCTTCCAAGCATATAGTGCCATCGTAAGAAAGTCCGTTTTACGATCATCCCTGTGGGTTCTGATCGGATCGCGTTGTAAGGAAGTCGCCACTTTGTCTCCTGCTGGAAGAGACACATGATCGAACAACGATACTCCCATCTAGCGGTGAGGCTATTCAGCCTTGTTACCCATTGTGTTTCTCCCGTTCTTAGAATTTGAGAAGGACAGATAAGGGACCTCACATGTTTTCGGCTCATTAAAGCAGTGAACCGGGTCGAAATACCAGACGGGACTAATTCGTCTGTGGACCACCCCACTGGGCCCGATAATGAACCGATGCGGTTTACGACCATTGAAAAAATTAGTGTCTCCTGGAACCCATTAAAGAAAGAATCCAGGTGCAATCTAAGGGGTGGATGTCTCAGAATTCTTCCCACGATGGTGGCGCGAGTGGAAGTAGAATGATTGGACAACCAGCATCTCCAGCGAGCCAATATCAGCCTGAGAGATGGAGCTTCGCGACGATTAAAAAGGGGTTCAAGAAGCCGGCAGAGGAGAAGGGAAGAAAGAAGGAAGAGAAAAGGAGAAAGAGAGAGGAGGAGAAGGAAAGAGAAGGAAGCTGATCTGGAGGACGAGACGAGCTGTGAGGAGTGCTGATGTGAAGAGATACCAGGTGATCTCAAGTTTGTTACAAGATCTACCGGAAGAAATCCGTAGATCTCCGGAGCTACAGGCAGTAGCTGAATACGCAGACAGTTTGTGAGTTCCCGGCCTAGTTGTCGAACAGACCATCCTTTGTAAATATTCCTGTATATAATCTAGATGACGTGTTTTTTTGTGTGTTAAGCTGTAAATAAAGCCTCTGTGTATAATACGCTACCATTTCATTTGACCCGCCTCTGGTCAAGTCTTTACAGCGTCAATAATCTTTGATCTTGCCGAGATACTTGGCAATCCTTTGATAACTTGACAAAAACATTGGCTATATATTTGGTGACTTTGGCGATAAATTAGATATTACTGGAAACTTCTAGAATGTAACGATCCAGACAGTAGGAATAGAGATAATCTTGATTGATTCAGAAACTTCTCGGTCCGCCTCCCTGGAATTATAAAAGACCGGCATTTTCCAGCTGCAATGAATCATGTCCGTAGTCGGAGTCGGAGTCAAATAACGAATCGTCAAGAGTATAACGAAACAATAGTGGAATAGTCCGGCGAAGTGTCAACGTTATGTGAAGTCTAAACCATTGCTGAACTGAGCTGTGTACCGAGTCCTGGTGTTTATTGGGGAAGCAACATCAAGTCCTCTGAGAAGTAGCCAGTCGTATAGCAGTGAGTCGGCAGTTGGAAGCAACTAAAGTGAAGAGACAGTGGAGAATTTCAGCTGTTTGGAGATACGGTAGAGCGAGGATTCTGCTAAATTCTGTCTGGCCGCTTTGTGTACTGTGGCTGTTATTACTACCGATTAAGTATTGTGATCAACTGAAGTGTGCAGCTGTGTATTGACTGTCTTCATCTCGGCTATATATATTTGTCATCTGTGTAATCGTGTTCTTTGTTTTAATAAATGTCATCATTGTTTTCTACTAAAGGACTTTTCATTTCTGCATCGACCATCAAATCACAAAAGAATCCCTATGGACGAGTAAAAGAATAAATTCGTTAACAATATTTAATTTTTTTAAAAAAAATCAAAAATATCGAAAATAGAAAAGAAAATGATGAATACAGAAATTCAAATCAAATTTCATATTAATAAGGAGACCATATTTTTATATAAATGAAATTACAAATGAGTTATTTATATTTTAAATAAAAATGCATTCAAAATTTCCGCGTTACTTTAATTCATAGGAGTTGAAATCTAATTAGAGGTCACTCTGATTCGCATTTTAGATATATTGGATTCCCTCCAGTATACCCCCAGCAAATGGACAAATCCTTTGGTCACCAAATTCCTCACCACTTGAGGGGGCATCCCGATTTTGATGGAGGACCGTCAAAAGCAAGCAAGTACCCTTGCATAAGAATAGAAATGATGCCAAACAATTTGGAAAGAGGAGATTCTGAATATCAAAAGTGTTCAACTTGTACCTACGACAGATACGTCAGGCCTGCCGGATTGCCATCAGAGGAGATGTGGAGGGATCTGGATCTGGAGGGTGAACGGGAACGCAAGGCTAACGAACAGAAAAAGGATTACAAAACTCATGACAGTCCGAAAAGCTGTAAGTAATCATCAAATTTATTCTATTTCAACATCACGATTATTAAGAAAAACTTATATTATATGTCATCGAAAATATTAATAAGGGATTTGGGTTATTTACAACATAAACTATTTTTCTATTATCCTTATAATTTGCCACTGATCTTACTACAAATAAATCCTTGATATAAGTAATTGTTAAATTCGTTTGACTATCATTTCTAAGATCAAATTAGCTCTAAATATCGGGATATTTTATTTTTCTCTTTCTTGCCAGATTATTTTATGTATTATTTTTTTAAGTAATTATAGAAAAACCTTCTATTGCATTCAACTATAAAAAATATATATAACTAATAATTCTTATCTTGATTCGATATATCGTTAGATATAAAAATAACAAAAGTGCATTCTGTAAAAAGAAGTTTGAATTTCTCATAAACTTCTTAAGTAACAAAAATCAAATTTTGCATTTTTAAAAATAAGTCTCAAGTTGTATCAATCAAAATGAAACGCAATGTCAGTGAAGTTTCAGCCCTTTTTCATTAAGCTAAACCGAAAGCATATAGAAATCAAATTAACATATAGAAGTCAATCATTTTCGAGAGCTATTGGAGATAATTCATCTTTATGTAGAATATAGTCTAGTCACCAGGAATCTAGCAACGTCCATTTACTTGAGATGGATGGGGGATTAAAATTTTATTTAAATCGAAAAAGTAGTCTTATACTATTTAAAAAAGTGTTGAAAATATTGTCTTTCATGTACCTACGATAGATACGTCAGACCTGCTAGATTGCCATCAGAGGAGATGTGAAGGGTTCTGGATTAATGTGCTTTATAATGCTTTTTGCTTTCTTGTATTCGAAATATAGGGAAAGTATTGTAATCATCAGAATGTTGAAATTTGTGGTTTTGATGAATCCCCACATTGCGAATCTCCCTGAGCTCCACAAAAGGGATTTTTGGAAAATGTCTGTCCGTCTTGACAAAGTTAACTCAAAAATACTTTGAGATAGACGAACGGAATTTAGCATAAGATTACAATAAATTTATATGTAATAAAAGTTGTTTAATTCTATGGCATTCTTTCGATTGTCTGGACTTGTAGTAATGCATATTACATCATTTGTCATTCACTTGTGATTCGATCTTCCATAATTTCTTATAGCAGAGTTTATTGCAGCACTAATTTCAGAAAACTAATGGGGAATTTTTTTTTACTAAACGAAACGAAATAAAACTTTAGCATAAATTAGATTGACATTTTCATATTTAAAAGTGGAGAATTTTCAAATGCAGTTTTCTTCCATTTCCTTCATGCTTGCTGGTAGCAGATAACATAATATTTATCTAACAGAAAAAAACCAACAGTATTCTAAGAAAGGGTTACTTTTTAAACTGTCATATACAAAGTACTTAAATAAAAACCGTTTTTATCATTAATACGGTAACTGAAAAAAAATTATGATTTAAATAATGAAATTAAATTTTTTTTGACTAAAATTATATTTCTGCGCCAAATTTTGCAATCAATCAGGTGAAAAAACCATGCAAGATGTATATGTAGTTTTTTTCACCATACTTCTAAGCACACAATCTACATATGTGGGATTTTTAAAATAAAAATCTGCACTCGTAGCGTTTATAGCCTTGCTCAAGGTCCATAATTTTTCGAAGAAGGTGAAGATAAACGGTTTTATTAGAAAGTATAAAAAAAAGTGATGAAATTTTTGAAATTAAATTATTACATTTAATTAAATGTAATAACTTAATTAAATGCAATAATTAAAATGTCCCACACGTGTCTGCTGTTAATAAGTATAAAAAATATTCACATTAATTTAATTAGATACCCTTATACATGACAGTTTTTTTTTACATATCTCTTATTTAGATTATGTTGGACGGAATAGAGAGGCGACATTTGAATTAAGATGATTAAAATTCAATTCTGTTACTTCTTCAAGGTCTAATCTGAGTGACAGATTAATGATTGGGAGGAAACTGGTTTCACAGTGACTTCAATAACTTATCCAATTTTGTACCGCGCAGACACTTCATTCTCCATCTTTTGTTCTGCAATCGCTCGTCACGCATCGAAAACAACGCTTCCAGGGGGGGGGGGCATGGCTTTTCTCTTGTGTGTCTCCGGTTTTGAAAACTGTGTCTCCACAATAGATTATTCTTTACAGGAAATTCTTTTCAATGAATTGCGCGATGATTCAATTTCTCTAAAATGTTGCATTTGTACAATCAATTTATTTCCTGCATCGATGGGATGCCGCTGATGTCGAATTATCGCTTATTTGTTTCAAGAATTTACTTCAACAGGTTTTGTGCTGCCATCTGTAAAAAGTGGACATTAAAAGTACCCTGAATCCCACCACACCCCATGATTATTAAATAAATAATAACGAAAATCGTTCATCTTTTCTAATCATAAGAACACCATGGCAACTAGAAATCAGGATGAAAAGTTTCCGACATGCTGGTTGGTTCTCACCACTCTAAAGAATACACGAAAAGGTGTGCCTCAGGATCTTCCTATTAACGACGGAACCTACTTCTTTAGGGAAAGGTTGTACCATGGTCTATGATGGTCCTTGGGACTCAGCCACAATTCCCGCCAATGTTGCGGCGGTCTGGTCATTCAGTATTATTTATCTGTGTTCTTTCGAACGGGTAGGAGAGACATTGATATGACTTTACTAATAATTAAAAGAAACGCTGGCGATTTAGCGTTGGCGATCTTCCGGCATGGAAGATGGTCGCTAAAGACAGATAGAAATATTTATGAGTTTGATAAATCTAAATCGATGGATCTAGAATACGCACGATTAATTTGTATTATAAGCAGCTATTAATACAAATAGTTTTATATTTCAAAAATAAAATTTAATCACATTTAATACTATACATAAATATATACTATATATAAATACTATATATAAATTACATGAAAGTTTTGAGTTTGATGATGCAAAACTTTGAATATATATCTATTGAATGTTCAAGAATTTACTCATAAATACCATTAGTTCGTTCTAATCTGAGATTTAAGACGAACTATCTTAGAATGAGTGTGACGGGAACTGACTACATTAATCCCAGCCCACACTTACTTTCACCGACATAAAAAAATATATAATTAATCCAAGTTTTTGATTAATAGCTATTTTTAAATTAAGAGAGCTCATTTTTGATCATTACATTTGTTTTTGCTTTATCATTCACAAAGCTGCATGTTAAGACAAAACGTAGTTAAAACTCAAAAAATTGAAACTCAAGATTTTGATGAATCCCTTTTTAGACCGTCTTGAGTCCGGAATTATGTTTTTTCATGCATACAATAGCTCAAATTATTTTGATTCCGACAAATGTAATTTGATGCGTGCTCTTTACACCATTAATTTGTAAATGTAAACCAGTTATTGAAAGAATATGTACAGGAAGTTTGATTATTTGCCTATCCGAAATGATGCGAACATGACAATTATAGAGTTAGACAGATAAAATTTGGTACACAATTTTATATCATACAATTTCCTATTAAAACTTATATTAAATCTGTAAAGAGACAGATCATCAATAGATTTGCACTTTAGTATTCCTGCAATAGCAATAACTAAAAAACAAAATGATATAGAAAAATGAAATTAAATATGTGCAGTTGTTACTATAATTGTAGTCTCATGTCAAATTACTATATTTGTACTATATTTGTACATGAGACTACTATATAATTGTAGTCTCATGTCAAACCAAAGAAAAAAGGGCCGTGCAGATGCATACATCAGTTTCTTTACTATACTACAAAGCTCACTTGCCAGTTTCTGAAAATCAAAATCTGAGCTGAAGTGAGACTCATCGTCTTGCTCAAGGTCGCCAATTTTTATTTAAGGGTGGGTAAATTGATAATGTTTTTATTAAGGATTGTATGAGAAAGTTTAGAAGAAATAATTCACTCTGTTTCTCATATGAATTGCTCAATGTATTCCAATATTTTTATTCAGGGGGCTGGGTGCGGGAGAACATTTTTATTAGAGTGTATATGAGAAAGTTTTCGGAAGCCGATGCCCTCTGGTTTCTCATATAAAATGTGCAATTCTTTCCATTATTAAAATGACACTATGAATTTAAATAGTAATATATAATCACGTCTAATAATATGTTAGGTGGATTGAAACATTGTTATAAGAAGAAGGATACTGAGTACGAGAAGTGTTCAACTTGTACCTACGAGAGAAGTTCCGTTCGTGACTACGACAGAGATCTCAGACCTGCCGGACTGCCATCGGAGGAGATGTGGAGGGTACTGGATCTGGAGGGCCAACGGGAACACAAGAATAAAGAAAAGGAATCTCACTTCGAAACTCACGACAGGCCTAAAAGCTGTAAGCAATTGTAAAAACTATTGCATTCTGACAAACACGATGATTAAGAAAAACTGAAATAGTTATAAGTCATTGCAAAAAGGCTTTTTATTGTTTACAGTACGAACGAGTTTAGTATCATCTTTCTAAGACGCCATTCAAACTTTTCACCAGATAAAAAAAATCATTCATATGTGTTTCCGGTCCCTAAAACTGTTTCCAAGAGCAGATTATTATTTCCAGTAATTTTCTGTTCAGTGAGGATTCTATTTCTTTAAAATATTGCAACTGTAGAATCGCTTTTATCCGGAAGCAATGGATCTCCCCGATTAATTGCATAATTGTTTCTAAAACTTTCCTAACCATGCTTTGTGCAATCTGTAGAAATTAAAATTCCGTTGGTCTTTTTTCCGAATTACTAAAAGGGCAGAGGGAGTAGAAAGAGAAAGTATTGTAATTATCAAAAATTTTGAATTTGTGATTTTGACGGTTTTCAAACTTTCCGAGTCCAAAAAATACATTTTTGAAATTATGACTGCGAGTGCAATGATTAAAAAACATTTTGAATTGAATGGATGAATTCACCGTTTCATTTTTGTTCCACATGTGTACATTTCTATCAAATTTTGAAAGATCTATGCAAAAAAAATTTATATATCGGCTCAAATTTAAATGAACCCTATAATTGAGCCTAATAGTATCCGACTCTTCTTAAATGCATTACGGCGGAGACAGAAATTGCAGATGTCAGCTACATGCAGATAAATAAGCAATACTGAGGTAAAATAGCAATTTCATTATCATTAATACTATTGCAGATTTACTCTTCCATCGGAGTTCTTTTTTATCTGATGGTCGATGCTGAAATGAGCAGTCTTTTAGTAGAAATCAATGGCAACTTGTATTTACACGAAGAACACAAGTAAACAGAAGAGCCAAATGCAAAGACGGTAACTATATGCAAACGATAAAGCAGTACACTACAACAAACAGTAGTCCACAAGTAGTAATCCGTAGCAATAGCATTAACAGCACACATAGCGGCCCGATAGAATTCAGCAGGAGTCTCACCAAACGTCTGCAAATATGCATATCGATTTAGCTGTATCGAACTGCCGACTCACTACAACACGACTGGCCACTGCTTTTACAATAAACACTACGACTCGGTACACAGCTCAGTTTAGTAATAGCTTGGCCACGCTGGCATTTCGAGGACTATTGTTTTGTTGCTTCGTTATTTTCTCGAAAACTCGCTACTTGACTTCCATTCTAATTCCGGTTGATTGTACCTTGAGAGGGCCTGCCTTTTATATTCCCATTATACGGACCAAGGAAGCGTATTTAAGTTCCCATTGGCTGGATCACTAAAATTCTCAAAATTTCCGGTAATATATATTTTGTCGCCAAATCCGTCGCCAAGTTACAAAATGATCACCAAGCTCTGAGAGACTGACGCGGCACCCGATCAGCATCCACTTCTGATGATAAAACGGTCTTTCCAGTCATCAACTAACCGTGCTGAGAAGAAACATTACAGGTTTGCAAAAACACTATCACAAATCGTTGTTATATTTATAAATTATATCATTATTTATAGTTAAAACGCTTGTTTTTAGATCAAAGACAAATGCAAGAAATATACAAAGAAAAAAACTTAAATTACCAAAAACAATTTGACCAGTTCTTATCATTATTTTAAATATTCAAGAATATTGAAAAAGATGCAATGATACAGCATAGTGTTATCTTTTATTGTAAACCTCAAAAACCTTCAAGCATTTCGTCATTCGTTGAAATACTTGCTAAATTTAAAGTGAATGGTCCCATGAAGTAGCTATAGGGTTAAGTTCCTATTTTATTCTTTAAGTCACATCATTGCTATTTTATTCTATAAATAATATCATTGCTATTATGCCTGTTGAGAATTTTACAGACATTTATAGGTTATTTATTCTACTTTTTTCTTCAAATGATAGTTCTAAAATACAATTTCTGATCTTGTTTCAGATTACTCAAGACACGAATCGAACTTCCCTCCTCACTATCTGCACTACGCAGGTTACTGGGGAGGAGACGACCATAGCCATTCCGATTATGATCATCATGATCAGAAACGCCATTCCCAAGATCATCACCATCGGGGCTACGGTTCTCATGACCATGGGCATCACGCCTATAGACTTCTTAGCCATGAACATGGACAAAATATGAAAAAGCAGAAACTAGATAATCCTGTTTCAGTCTCTATATGCATAAATCCTCGCAAGTCAAAAGGGAAATTTTATACGCCATCTATCTGTGGTGACTACAATTTTGAGAAGAATCAAGTAAGTTAACAATTTAACAAAAGTATTTGCCATGGTAATTATAAATCATTCAGAATTTGTGATTTGTTATGTATGTACTTCGAGGCAATTTGGAGCAAAAAGGATCATCATTGAATTGGAGATCATTCATCTATGGAATTTTTTATTTTATCTATGGAATATGAACCGTAACTAAATTTTAGAAAGGACTCACATTATAGTTAGTGAATAATAAATTTGATTTGAAGTAATAATATTTCTCCATTTACTACAGAGCCGGTGAAGCTTATAGTAAACACACTATAAGCATCTAAGAACTGGTGCCTTTTTTTAGAACACTCCCCCCCCCCCCGATGCTGCTGTAAGCTAAACTCATGATCTTATGTATAACTAAATGGAATATGTGACGCTAATTTTATAAATTTCTAAAAATTTCTTCCTTTTCCCGCCAATGAAGGAACGCTTGAAATGAGGAAGTTCATTTTCAGATGACAAAGAAAAGATAACTATCGAAATCAAAGAGAGCGTGTCTATCCGAAAATTAGTGATGACATTACAGATGATTCCTTTCGCAGTTTCCTTTGTTGAAGACTTAGGGCAAGGCGTAAAGACCATAAGTGTTCAGATTAGAATTTAATGTACAAAAGAGTTTTGAGCTCTTTAGTATAGTGAAAAAATTTTGGACGCTATTTACTCCGTCAATTAAAATTAAAATTCGTCAAAGAACTACAATTTTCTCATAATCAAATACTCAATTTCCTTTATTTAAATCTTTGCATTTCAAAGCTATGTGCCAAAATCATTTTTCATTTAAAAAATTTCATTTATTTACATTGTTATGTTTTTGCATGTAGTGTGTTATGTTGTGACTAATGGCACTTGCCTTGGACAAGCTCCCGCTGATTTAAGCCTAAGAAATGCGTCTATTTGTTTTACAAGTTGCTCCATCTAGGGCCAAGAGTACGACTTAGCTACTCTTACGTCACAACCCCTTTTAGGGGGCGGACTTCATTCATGCAAATTCATTCATTCATCTCAGATCGTAATTTAGACCTGGAACAGAGAACGATCACCTCTGACCCAGTACCCACAGTGGTATTACTCTCGAAATGGAGGACTTTGCGTCCACGAACAGATTTAACGAGCGTCAGTCGCCATACACTCGGGGAATCTTTTGGCCGGTGAGCTTCGAACCTGTAACCTAAGGAGTATGAATCCAACGCTATACCATCCCGGCCAATGTTTTTGCCTTATTACGTTTATATGTATGTGAAAGATTAATATATTGTGAAAAACGATTAATTCGTAGACAGTTTCGAATTTGTTACAAATATACATTTAAGATAATAAAATTATAAAATTATTTACTTAATTTTATAGATCTAGATTTTTACGATTTTGTTCATATGCTCTTAGACGGATAAATAGAATGGATAAACTTTTTGTGAATGGATCTCACTCAAAATTTGATAGAAATCTTGTCAAATTTGATGAAAAGGTCCTATACGGAATTTCATCCATCTAGCGCAAAGAGTTTTTGAGTTATCGTATGCATTGACAGACAATTGTAACTCTAGAATGACAGATTTTTCAAACTTGAAGATTCTTCAAAATTCGCTGTCCAATTTTTTTGACAACCCTTTCAATTTGCATACTTCATACGTTAGAAAGTTAAAATGACTAAATAAAATGAATATGATTTCTGCTAACCAAAATTGAAAGTTTCCACCAAAACTGAAAATACATTGCACCTTGGTTTTTAAAAAAACTCGATTGTTTTGTCAATTTCGTAGAAAAGTGGGGTGTTTATATCAAAATATTTTATTTGAGTGAAGACCATTTACCATCCAATAATTTTTATTAGCATAATAAGCTTTTTTACTTTTCAACATCAGTAACTTAATTCAATGACACCCAAAATCTTTATTACTAAAATAAAAAAATAAAAAGAATTCATCCAAAAATAATCAGTAGTTTGAATATGCCTTCAAAAATAGAGTAACCACTGCAAAACTAGGAAGCTAAGTTTCCCTCTAAACTTTCAAGGTGGTATTTTTAGTCGTAACAACCTTACTGGCCTCCTTTATTCCTAAACATGCCTCCTTGTTTTGCGTGTTCTGTTACGGGATGTTATCTGAGTTAAATTATCCTCGCTCCGTGCTTCCTCTTCCTGCATTCTAGTGCTTCTGCTCCGGCAATTAATACATTGCGTTCTTCCCATGCCTTGTTACTATACTGTCACCTGTTTGAACCAAACAACACAGAATAGTTTCTAGAGTTAATAAAAACAAATTGTAGTGAAAAAATTGATAAAAAAACTTTTAATAACTCCAACGTTTTTGTTTAATAAAATAGAACTGCAACTCTGATTATTTTTATACGATCTGAATCAAAGAATTCATCTCATTAGTCGAAACATTTCGAAATTCACTCGTTCGTTAACATCTTTGGAACATTTTAACTTAATAATAATAAGAAGAAGTATTTTGAAGGTAAAAAAAGTAGGGTAAATTTGCATTAGTTTTTTTTTGTTGTTGTTGTTTCTAATGGCACTTGCCTATGGACAAGCTCGCTGCTGGACCCAGCAGCAGATTTAAGCCGAGTGAAGCGTCTCTTGTTTCAAGTAGCGCCAACTAGGGCCAAGAGTACGACTTTTGCTACACACTCATCTCATTCGCTTGCACAACCCCTTTTTACAGGGGGGCACATTCACACATCTCACAGATAGTACACAGAATAACAACCATGCCCGAACCAGGACTCGAACCCGGGACCTCCTGAACACGAGGCAGACGCGCTACCCCTGTGCCAGCAAGCCGGCATTAGTTATTTTATTTTATTTTAATATATCTTAATCATATTGCTGTCATCTCGGGAGGTCTAGAAGCAAGTTAATGTCACATTTTCTAATATAGATGTTATCTATGTTTTCCCTCCCATAAAAGTAGCGAGTCTTAGACAAGGTGTAAACGCCGCGCATACTCAGATTTTTATTTCCAATTCGTCTCATGAGAGAGCTATGTTCTTTCCAATATAGTAAATAAAACCATATATTCTATTTTGAACCCCTTTTTATTCTCTCATATATGAAGCATTCAAAGAGAAAGTATCGAAATGGTTAAAGGATTCGAACTGGAGATTTTGATAGATCTCCGCGCTTTAGACCTCCCCTGAGCAAGAAAAAACTATTTTTGGAATTAAGTCTTTCAATCTGTCTGTGAATCCACTAACTCCTAAACGCTTCGAACCAGACAAATGACATTTGTTTTGTGGTCTTTTAGTTAAATTTCTTATTTTCAATGAACTTCAATTAGTTCTATTCAGAAGAGGTTTGTTTGTCCGACTGTCTAAATATGAGTTAACGGGATAATTATAGAATTAAGAGATCTAAATAAAAAAGAAAATCGTAACACAGAATGGAATATATGATATGTATAAATATATATCGATTTTGCAACCAAATCCGTCAAAGGATTAAAATTTATTGTTCTGTACTTTCACAAACGCATAAATGCGATAACTTAAAACACAATGATTTAAATAAACGAAATTTCGTTTGCGATTTTGTGGTTACAATTGTTATTTTGTGTCAAATTTTGACTTAGACTCTTGAAAAAAAAGCCACTAAAAACATATTTAGCTTTCTGATACTTTTTTATCATGAGAGAATATGTTTTTTTTTTGTTAGGGTTTTTTGAATAATTGAAGGCAATGAATAACTGAAATCACGTAGCTTTAAATCACGTAGGCAGGGAATAAAGCCTAAATGGCAGCATTCATCAACATCTTTTAATCGCATACATTTTGTTTGGCCTGTTTTTACAAGTATTGCATTATTATCGTGTATGCTTCTTTGAAAGCAGATAAGTTTTTAAGAGGTTGACCCGCTTTTACCATTATTGCTATTTCAAATTGATTTAAACTATTTAATGCCTTAAATTAATTAAAACAAATAATGGCTTAAAAATAATAAGGCTTTCATATGAAAATTTGAAATATGCGATCATAGATTTCATTTTTCTTTTTCTTTTTTTTTATTAATCATATATCAGCGATTAATTCTCTACAGCTCGCATTCTAATAGGTTATTTCGTAACCGATGGATTACGGTTAATACACGAATACATTTATTACAGAGATGAAAGAAAGTTTCGAGGAGACCACTATTTCTGATTTCTCGACCTATTGAAACAAACATTTGACGGAGAAATATAATTTCAATGATAAAATTTCTTACAAAATTCGGTTTATCTAAGTCATTTTGTTTTTGAACAATCGTTTTTCGTGTACATGCTAGTGAACAGACTGACAGACTAATGTCGACTAATGCATGGATTTGTTTCAAAATTTTGATACGAATTTATATGCTAAACGCTAAAGATTTATTTTATCTAAAATTTCACCTAAGTTTTTACATTTCCTAGCTATCATGTTCATTTAAATTCGGATAGACAGACAGAGAGATACAAAGCGCCAAACTTCCTTCTAACGCATTTTGTTCAAAATTTGACAAACATTAATAAATTTTATGCAAAGATTGCCTATCTAATTTCATCCCTGCTATTCAAAGCAATTTGGATTATCGTGTCGACAGACAATCGTGTAGAATGGCAAATAGGCATAAAACCAAAAGTGTTTTTGTGAGGCTAAAAAGTAATACAAAAAAAAGTCAATTCCTACTTAGGTTAACAAAGAAGAATTTCATTTCAGTTACTTTTTATTAAATAATTGCAGTTACTATAAATAATTGATAAAAAATTTATACTGGTCAAAACTAAATCGTTCGTATCCGTTGGAAAAAATTAGAACAAAATTACAATACACTCAATTAGCATTGAATTTTCAGCGCCAATTGAAGCAACGCAAATGCGTGAATTTTCTAAGCCAGTTGGGGTAACACGATGCTGATTAGAAATTTATAATTTTCTTTATTCTGATCATTTTAATTATTAAGTACTTCAAAATGAATCCAAAAAATTGATAAATTAACTACGTTTAATTTTAAATGCATCAAACATTAAGAAAATAAACAAAATCGTTTGAAATAATCGGCCAAAAACAGATTACATCTAAATTCATTAGCATGAGGGGAAAACAAACCGAATTCCTTACTTATTTGGCGGTGGAAAATGCAGATTTTTGATAAAAAGTTAATTTTTAATTAATTCATAAAAAATACTGTATTAATATTTGAATATTTGTTGTGTTTTTGAATGAACGCGTACACAAGCATGAGAATGTAGACACAGACTAATAAGGTTTTGACGAGTTCATTTAGAATTTGTAAAAAATGTATACGTTAGGTGCTAAAATTAAGCATCAAAAGTCTGTAACCCAAGTCGCAACGTTTTTAGCTCATTGTCCTTATATACTATGAAACCGCAGATTAACAGGCGGTCAGCCCTTAGACATATTCAAAATTTAGTAATCTATGAACTATAGGATGTAGATGTTACAATTCTATACCAAATTTCTTCCATCGGTGTTGATGCGTTTTTTAGTTATCTTGTTTACACGCAGACGAAATTGCAGCTAAGTCAATCTACTTAGATTCGGGGAGGCACAGATTATAGAATATAAAACATTGGAGATGTTAAACTCGGGTGATATAAGACATGATGACCCGTCAGAATATCGAGTTAGAATTTTTCGACGATTACAGTACTTCCTATATGCATACAGTTTAAAACTAGTACATTTTTATATGTTTTTATTTGATTTGGCAAGTACTTTTCCATTTTGTCACACATATTACTGCTATAATGTCTACTTTTCCAGAAGAGGTGTCAATTACCCTCTTTCTCTTTCGAAATGTCTCTGAACTTGCAAACCGAATTGTATTGCTTTTCATTTGAAAGATCACCTGCTATCGGTGTCTGAATATCTCCTTTCGTATTTCGAACAACCCTATTTTTCAATTTAATTCGCATGTTAGATATTCTGAACGATACGCAACCCAGATTAAATTAATAAAAAGGGCAAAGAAAATTTGGCTTTTCATTATTAATATTTTTTTCGGCTTGTTTTTTTTAATTAAATTTTATCTCCACTACTCATTTCCAGATTTGTATAGAGCTTCCAGATAAACACTGTAGAAAGAGTGAACATTCTAAAGATCTAAAAAAGAATAAGGAGGTCCACATTAAATCAGAACATGAAAACCTAAACAAACGATATGATACTTCAGATCGTTTCGAAAAAAACTCTCACTACAAATCTTCATTGAATAAAGGTGCCATACCAATCTGTGCTGGAATCATTGCAGGTATTTAAGCTGTAATTTCTATCTATTTAATTTTATAATAACTCTTCTGATCTTTCAATAACTTTTGCGATAATATTTATTTTTGATATTTGAAATGACAATTTTGCAATCATATCTATTTTTGATGTTTGCAATATTTTTGCAGTGATGTTTATTTTTGATATTTGTAAGAATATTTTTGCAATTATACTTATTTTTGATATTTGTTGTAATATTTTTGCTATCCAGTATATCATTTAACGGTGGTAAGGTCATTTAGTTTCAAGGGAATGGTTAAAAAAATCTTTAATTATTTATTATAAAAGAATATTATTTATTTTATTTATAGTGTTCACAAATATACAGGGTGGTAAATAAAGTTCTTTTGAATCTTTTAAATTTAAAACGGGGCCTCGTATAGTCATTAAAATGGCATCTATAGTAACGTAACTTGTAATGAAGTAAAATGATTATGCTGAATTCATGGAGGCAGGCTACAGCGGGAATAGAGGCGAAATAAGACTTAAAAAAAATAACTCAAGTGATTAAGAATATCGGCCGATAAGTCCAATTAGAAAAATATCTGCTATATGATAATAAAAACCAAGGAGACGTTTCATACAGTTATTATAAAACTGCCGAGATATTTGAAATTAGTATTATAGCTTTCCGGGATTTAAAAAAAGTCTCGTCCTAAAATTGAAAAATGCAGTTTTTCCCAGCTAAGCGAAGGAGAAATGAAATTTAAGCAATGAAGAAAATAAGCAAAAAATAATGAAAAGGAAATCTGAAAATCTAAATTCATAATCTTTGTGCAACTATCAAAATTAATGGTTTGAAAGGCAACCTACAGCCCCGAAAAAAGATTTACAATTTAAACATTTTATGCTGAAAAACTTGTGCAGACAGGAAAACATCAAAAGAAAGATGTTATTCAGGGTGGTACATAAGAAAAAGAAAATAATAGATCATTAAAAATAAAAGAAAGAAAGAAATGTATTGCTAAGCAAAAGCATGACGATTGTGATAAAAAAAATTACTATCGACCACAGTACACATTTGTACACGATATGCACAATCCTAGTCACCTGTAGTGCCAGTGCAGCTATCGACTATACGATGCCGCGGATTCGGCAAACTTGACGATGCTATGGTGAGAATACATTTTTCTACTATAGGACGAACCCTTTTTTCAGTCAAACACTTTCGCTGCATGAGACATTTTCCTGTCTTTTTGAAATAGTACAAGGTATATTTTTCTAATTGGACTTTTTGACCAATCTCCTTTATTTTTTTAGTTATTTTTGTAGTTTCCTTTTTTTTGCCACTAGGGCCACTTCCAACTGTTACCATAAATTCAGTATCGTAACTGTACCATAGGAACAACACTTAAATTTAAAGGGTTCAAGAGTATTTAATCGATTATTTTATATAAGATGAGCGCAAATGAAAAGAAAATTACAGTGATGTCTAAAGAAATCTTATTAAAAATATTATAATTACAAATCAAGTGGAATAGTGCAACTATAGATTTTAAAAATAAATTCGTAATACGGTTTTGTAGTCGAGTGTACATATTAAAAGCCTTTAGATGTCCAAGTTCCCTATATAGATATGGCATGGAAGCACTAATTGAAATAACAAATCATTTTACTACTCATCGATACCAAGAGTCTTGATTATAACCTGACTTTAAATAACAAATATTATTATAAAATGAAATAGTAAACCATTTTATGGCGATTCATTATCAAGATTTTTGATTTCAACAAATCATATACGAAATAAATAAATAAACATGGTAAAAAAAATATGAAACTTTGTTAATATTAAAGTCTAAAAGCATCTAAATAACATAATGAAAAATTCTCCAGGGGTGAGATCTTTAAATTAAAATGTAAAAATGTAAAAAAATAAATAAATAAAGGAAGAAGGACATTGATTTGCGAGAGAATTTGAGAGAATTAAAAGACACGTTTCAACATAAGGAGACGAAGGTTGATAGGGTGAAAACATAATAATGAATTCAGTTCCATTACATCAGAGCATGTGTTGCAAGGAAGAATCGAAGGTTGAATGAGTGGTGCTTTAAATATTTTTGCCATTTACTGTAAGGAGAAAAAGATTTCTACGAAACGAATATATAGTTAAACACTTTAATTTCGTAAAAGCGATAATGGTAATCTATGATATTCAGAACACAAAACTAATGTTTTAATACTCTGATTCCTAGAGGGGATTAGAACCTTGGTGGCCTGGTGATAAGATCTAATCTCGTGAACCATAGGGTTTCAGGTTCGAGACCCGATTCCACCGAAGAACCGTCGTGCAAGGGGGGTCTGTTGCACTTTCAATCCGTCCAGGGCCAAATGTCCTCCAACTGGTGTGGTATGGAGTGGGGTGTTGTCCTCGTCATCTGAGTACGGTTCAGAATTACGAATTCCGTCCCAAAATAGCCTTAATGTTGTTTTAAACGGGACGTTAATATAACTAAACTAAAATATCCTGAAGGGAATTCTGAAACGGAGTACAGTTTCAATTATGGAAATGAATGGTAAAATGGAGCTGACAAATCGGCAAAATGAACTCATCCTCTCAGAGTTACTAAATCATTAAAAAAAATTAGATTGAATTCTTTTCCGTTGTCATTTGGAGTTACTCAACAGGAAACACTATAAAGATGTGTTACAAATATTTCTTACAACGTCTACCCCCCTTTTTTTTTACTTCTACGGATGAGCCCAAATAGTTTCACCAATTTTAAACTTACTCGATCGGTTAGGCCAGAGTTCATTCAAATGTGACGAGGAATGCTAAAGCCAAAATATGGAGAGAAAAAAGCAATGACCTTATAGACATTTTCCTCTTGTTATGTCACAGATGAATTTTAACATAGATCATGATCATAATCATGATTTCAATAACTATGATTAATTTTCATTTCAAAGCCTTCAACAATAAAAAAAATTCTAATTTTTTCACCACACTCATCCACTTTTTATCTGTGTTGTTGTTATTTATGGTACTTGAATATGGAAGAGTTCCCCTACTGATACAGCAGCAGATTTAAGACGAAAGAAGTGTCTCTTGTTTTTGAAGTAGTGCCAACTAGGGCCAAGAGTAGGACCTAGTATATCACGCCACATTCGCTTGTACAACCCCTTTTTACAGGGGGGGCACAGTCACACATCTCACAGATAGCACACCAAAGAACAACCATGCCCGAACCGGGACTCGAACCCGCGGCTCTCAGAATACGAGGAAGACGCGCTACCTCTGTGCCAGAAAGCCGGCCTTTTTATCTGTTCATAAGTTTATGGTTCGGTAAATTTCATTTATAATATTGAAAATTTACTAAATTCAGATAATTGTATATTTTTTACTTTATTGGTTAATCAATGTTGCAAAATTTGAATGAAAATCAAATTGTTAAAGTTTTTACTATGATTAAATCCTTTTATTAGATTCCTTATGCGTAGTTTGTAGCTTAGGAATTTTTGATTTAATTTAAATTTAAGTATAATAAATTTAAACTAACTAGAATATCACATTTTATATTTCCAAAAATTTAACATTTATATTCAAAATTAGACTATTTTATTATATTACTCTAACCAGCTTTACTAAAGAATGTAAATCTGTAACATCTCTATTTTAATCTTTTTTACGTCTATTTTCAAGAAAAGAGAACCGTTTTTCGAACTCGGGTAATAAAGATGAACGCATTTCATATTTTTTTAAAAAATACAAAACTATAAAAAATTGCATGTGCTTAAAAAAATGAATGGCTTTACAATTATTCTTTTCTATGTTGAAAACTACTCTGAAGGATTTTAATAGAAGGAAAAAAAAAATAGAATTTTCCCGAGGGAAAAACTCAATATTCGACTCAACGGTCCGTCTCTAGTGTTCTAAGTCACGTACCGGTTCAACGAACTTTTTCAGGTAATTTGAAAGCGTTAACCTACAGACGTGTGAATTTGGCAGACGATAATGATGAGAAAAACAAAGTGATAAACAAAAGACTCTTCTTAACGAATCTGCAGATGTAATCACTCCGAACGTAATTCTAAAACGTATATTCATTTAGACTCCAAGAATTTTGTCCGAAAGTCGGTGAGATAGCTTGTTACGATTTTATCAAATCGAACTTGTGGTCTCTCTGGTGAGTTCGAACGTCTGATTGTTATTGAACAGACTCGGAGCAGGAGTTCATTTCTTGCGGGCATCGGTACTATTGTCGTGAAATGCGTGCTTCTCGAGTCAGTGAACCCGCAAAGAAAACAAATTTTATCCTTTGGTAAATTTAGGTTTGATCACCAGCTGCGAAACCAGATATTTTGAGCGACAAAGCGTGATTCAAGTAGACTGCAGTGAAAAACTAACCTGAGTGAGATTTTACGTTTAGGTTTTATGTGCAAAGAATTGCGACATATTAAAGCACATTTTTTTTTCTTCCATCCCTCTATGACTCTTAAAAAGGGGAGCAGTTATTCCCCCTTAATTTCCGAAATTTGGCTACAAAATTGTGTGCGGTAGCAAGCAGTCTATCATTTGTTTGCGATATTTGCAGCCGGGGTGCAAGTGCCCTTTACGCTGATTAAGCTTAATTTTAAAAAAGTTTAATTTTATGTTACTTATAAATAACTAGATGACATTTGTTGTCACTATGCCATATAATAATAATAAGTAAAATAATGTTTTATGCACTTTAATTATGTTAACTCATATTAATAATGTTTTATGCAATTTAATTATGTTAATTCATATTAATAATGTTTTATGCATTTTAATTAACAAAATATTGGTAAGAGGGAAATATTTTTAGTTTTTTTTTTGAAAAAAATATTTTTGATGCTAAACTTAATAAAATTATTGAATGTTTTTAAGCTTCTTATGAATGAATAGTTAAATTATATAAAAAAGTAATTTGAACTAAGAAATCGCAAACAGATTTTAAAAAAACATTAACATTTCCCCCTAAATTGTCACTCCTAGGTCCGATCTTTTTTTTAAAAAAAAATTTCAAATCAAAAATAAAAAAACATAATGTGTGGGGATTTTTTTTAAAAAAATGATGGCAAGAATAAAAAAAAATCCTGTAATGAATCTAAATTGCTTCAAGTATGCCAAAACATGAAAAATATTTTCTGATTTTTGAGCCAAGATAACATTTTAATAAAAAAAGAAACGGGAAATGAAAACAAAATTTTGCTTCATTTATACATGTATAGAAAGTAAGACAAAATCCTCCCCGAAAATGAATGATAAAAAAAGATGAGAAATTCGAAGTATTTGTGGTGATATAGAAAATTCTCTAGCATAAATACCCTAATAATTCTAGCTGTCTTTGGCTACCATCTAGTACTCTGAGAACATGTGCAATATTTATTTTCAACGAAATATCTTATTCAAACTTTAATGATCTTAGTTTCCCTTAGAAAATATTTTAAAGTATCAGACTGTGGTAGATATTATAGTTGATTTATTTTGATACTTTTATACTTATTCTCTTTATTGCGAATATGAATCCTTCCCATGGAATGAAATCTCATGATTTCATAGTGTTGTTAAAAATGTAAATAATACAATTTTTAATTTTCGCAGTTTTTGTAATTTTAGTGTTTTATTTCCTTGATGAGTCATTCAGGTATTGTCAAACAAAATCCCTTTCCCTTAGCTTTCAGGTGTGGAAGAAAATATATACGATGCAACAAGTAAAACTATTTGTATTTCAGTGCAACAATTAAATATTTTGTTAAATCATAAGAAAACAAGTGTGTTTTTTTGAAAAATTGCCAAATTTGATAAAAAAAATTTCGAGATAATTTAGTTAATATTGTTACAAGCGGGTGAGCGCCGCGAAATGCACCAATGATGGCGACGTTTGGCAAGGAGCTTCGCGCCAGCTTGGTTGGTTTGGCGAAAGGAATAGTTCTAGTAGCCGCTGGATCGCGCGTGGTGTTTTGAGAAGTTTCGCGTGTTTCGGGGCAAGCGCTTTCTCGGCTATGTAAGGGACGAGCAGCCGGAGTCAGTGAATTGTTTCCCTCTCGGAAGAGAAGCGTCTCGCTGGACTAGCGGATTAATTTAGTGAGCTATGTTTACGTTTGCTGTTAACGTTGTATTATTGAGCTCTCTGCAATTTACTCTTGCTGTGCTATACGATAGCTGTTTTGCAGTCTGTTTTTATTGTGCGTAGGGCTTGCATTTGCGCTTTAAGTGACTGTTGACTGCTGGATTGTGTTTATCTGAAGTTTTACATTCACAAGTCATCCTGTATATACCTGTAAATAGCTGTAAATAAATTTGTTTGTGCTGTCCTCAAGTAAAGTCCATTCAATCCGGACCCACTACGCTAAAAAATGTACCAATATCATTAAATAGACCATGTTTTAAATTTTAAAATAATGTAAAAATAACTTTTCTGCTATAATATTTTTTTAAGAATTATCGAGGTAAAGCACCAAAATTTCTCACGATTTACAATAAATTAAAACTCTAATAACTATTTCGAAAAATTGTTTCGAGTGGGGTTTTCTTTTCCTCTGGAGTTTATCTGAGGCTCATTTGGCAGTTCTAGATCAGACGGTTCGTCCTGTGGATCTTCATTAGAAGTAGATATTTCAATTTTAATACGGAGACAGCTGTGAACAGCAGGAATTGCTAATTTCTCTTGTTTTGTTTGCGCAGGTATCCAGCTCTGTGGTCCGATGACTTTCGGAAACTCATCGGGACGCATGTGGAGAGGAAATTGCTACTGATTAGTGAAAGGGAAATGCAGTACGTAGCTCTCGCATCAATAGTCTCCAATTTCCTGTTACATTTCTAAAATTAAAAAGAAGGATAAAAATACCAATAAAAATAATTTTGCTTCCATCAATTATTTCATGCCTCAAAAATTAATCTTTTTTTTCAATCTATTTATTTTTTTTATAAATAACTATACCTTTGCTGCTGTAGAAGAAATAATTTTGGAAAGACTTATATTTGTTTTTTGTCGACAATGAAAACGTTCATTGAGACTGAATGATATATTAAGGGGCAGTTACACGACGCGTTGAATCTCCGAAGAGCCACGCGTTCCCCCGTATTACCCCTCTTGCGGTATCTTGGGGTCCTTTGATGCCTGGACACTTTACCAACAATTTTCGGGAAAACTTCGGACACGTCCACAGACGTCAAAGCACCCCGAAAAACCACAAGAGGGGTAGAAAAGGGGGAACGCTTGTCTTGTCTGAAGATAGACGCGTCGTGTAACTGCGGCTGAAGTCATACCAGACTCTTCTACCCTTCACGAAGACACACGGATTTAAACTATAAAACTGAATGATCTGATCAGCGCAGCAGCAACATTAGCGGGAACTGTGGTTGAGTCCTAAAAGCTATCACCGGCCACGGTATAATCCATCCAGTAGGAAGTACGTCTCTACATCGATGGAAGGGGTGAGCCTTATCTCACCAATTAGTGTACCCTCCAGAGTGGTGAGATTCAATCACCATACCAGAAGCATCTCATCCTCATTTCGAGATGCCCCCTGGGGGTTTGAATGATATATAAAAAAGAAATATAAATAATACTTATTCTACTTTTTGACTTTAGATATAATAATTGTACTATGCCATAACCTTTGCGCAAGTGCAAGCAATAAGTCGGCTGAAAGTTTTATCACGATCGGATGAATGGTATGTCAGCGAATAAGATACGAAGAAACAAAAATCCGCTTCTGTATATTAAATTATTGTTTGCTATTGGTTTTCTCGAAGAATTTATTTTTCTATACACAGAAAAAGGAGTTTGGATATCAGATATTAACGAGCAGATATTTTTTCGGTGGGGGGATGATATGCTACATACCGTATACTCCGTTTTAAGATATAACATCCACAGCTTCATGCGAACATGATTAATTATTTACTTTATATTACAAGAAATTCTTGACGGAAGCCAATGTTTTATAATGCATGCAAAAATATTTGTTTTATGTGATCAGTTTTGAAACAAAGAATTCACCGAACCTTTGCATTCAACCAATACTAATGAATGAATTCGTGAAATTTTTTATTCCACTAGTAACAAAAATAAGGATATATCTATGAATAACTTTTCTGATGGTTTGGGGATTCATATTCTTTTATATGGATTTGAGCTGCCTAAATGCTTTAAAAAGACAGCCACGAACCAGGTTTTAATTGAAATCTGAACAATCATAAAAATTATTAACAGCGATTGAATTATGAATGTAAAATTCATAATAATAATATTAATAATAAAAAGAACTGATTTGAATTACAGAAGAAAATTGAATTTCTCATCAGATATGAAAATTTACCTAAAAAAGCTTAAAACTGCTTTTTTGCAAAATTTTGAAAACTCGCAAGTCATCAGTGAGCAAGGCCAAGAAATAAATATTGATGATTTTGACTGGGAAGAATGCATTGAAGGAAATTCTGCAACAAACGCCGAAATGTGTCAAGTTCTTAATATTTTAAAATACAATTGTTCAACAATTTTAAAGTTGAGTATGAACAATCAATATAAGTGAACTGCTAAAGAATAATTGCTGTAGAGCAACAATTAATGATTTTTAATTACTATTTTTGAAATGAATTATACATATCTTTGAGGTAAGTGTTTTAATTTGTTTTTTCATTATGAGTAAAATATTGCTGATTTTACCCAATTCGATCAGTGTTATGAATTGGTTAATGTTATCAAAATTCTTAATATTCGAAGTGATCACGTTAACCGGCAACTACTGTACTTTGTTGAAAAAGATGCAGTGTGAAGGTCAATAATTCAAATAATAAAATTGCTCATCAAAGCTAACATTGGGTCTTTTGGTCAGGAAATTCAGTTCGATCTTTCTCTATCCCCCAAAATAAATCCTACTGTAACCACTTCGACACCTCTGATATTCTAAAATGTGTATGAGGTAATCTGAATGATCAAGTCGCCTCTTCAATAATATAGGAATTCAATAATGACAGTTAAACATCTCCCCCCCCCATTACAACATTAGTTAAGAGATTTGATCTGTCATCGGCGTAGATGTAATTCGATCTCACACCATTTTTGTACCCACCAAGGAAGTGATAACTTGCTGAGTTATAAAGAAATTTCTCATCTCCATGTTTAAGGTGAATCCTTCGGTAGATAGAAATTACGCTTAGGAGTAAAATATTTTAGATCGCCAAAATTAGCATGATAAAAAAACATTTCAATTATAAGTATAGTTTTTCTAGCAACTATTATAATTAAAAATTTTATCTTGTAAACGTCATCGATATTTATATACATATAAAACTTAGATACTATATGAAATATTAAATTTGGTCGTTATTACTTCAGTTGTCCTTCATTCAGTTATAATAAAACACGGTACTGCTAGTAGAGCGCTTCCCAGAATTCTTTTGCACATGAGCGTCATCATTAATGGACTGATACGATCTTCCGCAATTATTTCAAATCTGAATGATGAGCATTAATAGTCTGGCTGCAGGAAATTCTTTTGAAACTCACTGATAACAATTTCACCGAGTATGGAACGATTATTAATTTTGAAAGGATATTATTATTACTTTTCAGAAACAGATCCAGAAATCAAATATTTTGTATTTCTTTATTAAGATTTAAATAATTAAAATAACGTTTCGCGAAACCGATATAACATAATCTTAGATATAATTAAAAATATTTAACATTAAATGCTATAACCATTCTGAATTATTTAATGTATTTAATTAGTGTGGAACACCATTAGAATTTCAAACCTTTAAATTTGATTTGTAATGACACGTAAAACATTATTAACTTTTCGAAAAAGAGGCGAACGGTCAAATTAATTTAGAACAAAAAAATCTAGTGTTAAGTACAGTTGTTGGGATTGTTCATTAAATTGATTTATCAAGTATTGATTTAATTTTAAAATATAGAAAAAATTTGAAATACCAATTAAAGAGAAAAATCTTCATTATTTTTATCTATTTATATAAAAATAAAGTATTAATAGAGAGTTGTTAGATATTGAAAGAGAGCGATATATAGAGAGGAAAGAAGTTTCAATTTTCTTATCTGAAATAGATATTGTATTATGTTTGTTCACCTAATTTTATATTATTTTCAAAAATACATTTTTATTTAGAGCTTTAATAAGGTGAACTAAAAAAATCGATTTAATATCGTCGTTACACCTATATGCTCCAATGCAATATTTAAAATCATCAAAAATGTTATAGTAAAATATGAATAAAAATATTTTTTTTACAGATTTATTAAAATTAAAAGAAAAATTCAGGGCAGAAATAAAATTGATGTAATCAGAAAACTAACGTTTTGAAATTTAATTGTATAAGTAACGTTTTTGTGTAATAATATATTCTTAAATAAGTGAAGAAAAATTTTAAGATTTTGATTAATTCTAATTAAAATTTCGGAAAATTTTAATTGAGAGTTTAAACCCAATAAGTAATTATGTGCCAAGTTTTGCAACCCTATGTGTGGTATAAGGGAAGAGTTTGAACGATTTTTTGCGTATTGTATGTGAACATCACGCATGAGTCGTATCTAATCTATTAATTTCATATTGATAGAAACAATATACTGGACGTGGATTAAAAAAGAGTTCTGATATCAATTTTTTAAGCAATTAGGCATAGATTAAGCGCTCCACAGAGTGAATGACAGTTTTTAATTCAAGCCACGATTTGAGAAAGGTTGAACCACGTGCATATTATATATATTTATTACGTCAGTTTTCTTGCTGGTGCGATTTGGTTATTTAGAAAAAAAAAGAGTGTTGCCGTAAGTTCTACCATCATATCATTATACCAAAAAATGCTGAAATCATAGTTCCAGATTGTATTTTGAATATGGAAAAAAAACCCAGTTTAGTAAGTTAATTATTCCAAAGCATTATAAATTTCAGAGTTTTTTTTTTTTTTTTGAAATTAGCCCAGTCATTTGCATTGACAGAAATCGTATAGCATTATTAACATTATCGTATCGTATAGCATTCTCGTATAGACATTATCATATAGCATTCCGATTCTTCCCTCTGAGAAATAATAGTCATCGTGCCATTTTTTTTTGTCGAAAAACGAATGAAAGTTAACAACGTTCAATCATATTTAGTTACTTAGCTTTACAACAAACATCGGAATCGTTTCTATTATTTTCATAAGTGATGTATGACAGACAAACTATGAATAAATTGAATGATCCGAAAGTTGTTCACTGGAAAACAAATACAACAAATAAAAGTAACAAGTATCATAAAAAATTGCTCTACAATAGATAGGCATTTATATAAATGATACAAATTTGTTTTAGAATATTGTTTGCCAATGAATTCCAATATTCTCCGCGCTTTTGCGCATACGTTAAGATGGGTTTAATTCGTCTAAATAAGGGTGAGAAAAAAGGTGAAAGGAGATGTTTACATTTAGCAATGAAATAAACTCGGATTATTCACAAACTAAATTTAAATAAAATAATAAAGTCAGAAAAAACATGGTACTGCTCGTTTCACTATCTTGAGAAGATCACTTTTCGACGATTGTAACTTACTAAGGTAGCAAGACGAGAAAAGATGAGCTCATTTTCATAATTCATCTTTCTTTGACCTTGATTCCTACATTATTAGATACTTTTTCGTTCAATTTTTTTTTTCGCGTGTGTGCAAGTACTAAGTCTTCTTTTTTAATCTTATTTTATTTTAATTAAGTCTGGAAGTAATCTGAGTTCATTTTATAATTAAAAGCAAAATCTCCTCCTTTTATCTTTCCTCTCAACCTTAGTTTGACGAATTAAACTCATCCTAACGCATGCGCAAAAGAGCGGAGGGCTTTAGAATCCGTTGGAAAAAATATCCAGATACACGGGAAAAAATTAACGAGAAAGCATCTGATAGGGTGGGAATCAAGGTCAAAGAATGATGAATTCCGGAAATGAGTTCATCCTTTCTTGTCTCGCCCCTTATTGAGACAGAATCGTCAAAAAGTGGTCGTCTCAGGATACGAAAACGAACAATACAATTATTAATGTGACCAGTCAGAGGAAAGTAAGACAGATAAAGCAAGCTTAAAACGTTGTTTAACAATGCTTTAGATTAGAATTTCGAAGTTGTTTTGCTTTTTAAAATGTAGCAAACCCTTTCTGGTCTGTTTCTCTAAGCCTTTTTTTATCCTCATACTATGGGGATTTCTTTGTCCATTTGAACAGCAAAGACAGCGTTCAAGCAGTAGCATTCAATCAGTATGTGTCACTCATTGGTGATTCATTTTATGTTATTTTTATGAGAAAAAGAAGTTTCTTTTAAAAGCAGCTGTTAGAAAAACAACAAAAAAAAAGCTGTTTGAATCCAGCTTCTGAATAATTCAAACCAAATAAATAACTGAAAATAATACTTAATAACGATCGTTTAAAATGTTTAGAAAGTATTTGCGCTGTTTTCAGGATAATTCATTTCATTAGTATGGGTTTTTTTTATTTGTTTATTAAAATGTTCATTTTCTTTTTGAAACACTTGATTCGTCCGACTATTTTTATTTTAGTTAATTTTAATCGCAGTAATTTTAGAGGGTGTTAACGATTCTTTCAAGGCTTCCAAATTCAATGGTCATCGAAAACCGATTGAAAATTTGTCAAAATTGGCGAGGCAGGGATTGGAAACTTGGATATCTAACATGCGTTAAATTACATCAGTCTATTCCATTATTGTTTATCGCACGGTTTTGAATGGGTGGGTAGAAGATGTGTGGAATGGAAGAGATTTGTGATGTAGCTTAGTAAGACGTTCACTTGGGAGATTTGCAGAGTGAAAACGTAAAAAAAATGTCCATAAAAAAACGACCTAAATTCATCACGAAGTAAAGGAATAAAGGAAATACAAATTACTCTATTTACATGGTTTGAAATAATCGTAAATACACGACTTTGAAAAATTCTTCCTCTAATAACGTGGGCCGCGGTTTCTGGTGGTAATGTCTCGGCGTGTGAACCGTACGGTTTCAGGTTCGAAACCCGATTTCACCGAATAATCGTCGTGTAAGGGGGTATGTTGCACTTTCAATCCGTCTGACTGCTGGTGTGGTGTGGAGAGGGAGGTGCCAGCTAAGGTGTTGTCCTCGTCATCTGACCACGGTTCAGAATTACGAGGTCAGTTCCAAAATGGTCCTAATATCGCTTTATAACGGGACGTTAATATTACTAAACTGAACTAAATAAATAACATATCTGATATATAAAAAATATTTAATTTATGTATATTATTCCATTTTTATCTTTCTCTTCTCTTATTTTAATTTTTTAAAAATTTATGTACCTATTAGATTATATTTATTACAAACTAAATGATGTTACCACATGTTTGTTAAAAATACTACAATTCTTTTTGAAACAGAAAACTAGAATAATTTTATCGTTGATTTTTCTTCTGGGTGGTAAGTGATTGTTTCTAAAATTTAGTAATATACTTTTTTCTTCGAACGATAAATCTCAGTACCTGAAAAAATAGAAAATGAATGTAGTGGAGGCCTGTATATTTTATTAAAAGGTTAATAAAATTAAAACATCCCTTCCACTAAATTTTGGGTAAATGATCTTTTAGAGTATTTTTATCTTATGAAAGGGAACGAAATCTGCAGCTCTAAATTATGGCCACTCTGCCGGCTTTCTGCACAGAGGTAGCGCATTTTTCTCGTGCTCTGAGCATCCCAAGTTCGAGTCCCGGTGAGGGCATGGTTGTTCTTATGTGAGAAGTGTGACTATGCCCCCCTGTAAAAAGGAGCTGCGAAAGCGACTGTGATGAGTGTGTCGATAAAGTCGTACTCATGGCCCAAGCTGGCGCTACTTGATGAGACGCATACGTTCGGCTTAAAATCTGCTGATGTATCCTCAGGACTTGTCCAAATGGCAAGTACTATAAGAACAACAGCATGACCACTATATCATTTTCCATATTTTCTTAATAGTACAATATGGGTTTGTTTTATCCATGACAGCAGATGTAATAGGCACCAAGACCGGTCCAAAAGATGGACTAGTGAAATAATGATCAGCTAATTTCGGGCAATAAAATAAAAATTTATTGCAATATACAACTATATATGAAAAGAATTAAGGATTGACTGAAAGTGATAAATATTTAAATTACTTTTTATCAGGTTAGCATTTCACTCATCAAAACAAATGTTAATAAATTAGAAAAAAAAGTAGTTGCTTCATAAACTTATAAAATATAATATAATATGTAAATCATTATAATAGTTTGTATTTCCTTTTTTTTTCATGTTTTGCATGCTCATTGATAATATTATCACAATTCTTCTTTCTTCTATTTATCGGATTCGACAAATAAAATGCCAAAGCAAGTAAATCGGTTTTGACTAATTCTGGATGTCACGCATTTATTATTATTATTACATTCATTGGAAATTCAAAACACCCTACTTATCTTGGATTGGGTGACGTGAAATTTCCAAAAATAGAGTGATACTTTTAAAATATCTGTGTATTAGAATTAAGGGGGGAACCAAAGAAAATAAACTGGAAAAAAAGCATTTTCCTTTTGTCAAATCACTCAGTAATGTGGATCCACAAAAAAGCGATGTAAATATTCTTTTCGTCGCTAAAAGACACCTGTTTGACTGTTATGACAACCAGTCAGCCGTGGGATGAACTGCATGACTCTCTCTCTTTGTAATTGCTCCAGACGGGGGATTCTCCCCTTAATGGGATCATTTGGACTGCGTTGAGTCCAGATGATGAACCACACGATCGTTTTCCGTCCTTCCAATGAAATAAGCTGTATCTTAAAAGAGGAAACGTGTTAAAACCTACGGATGTAAATCTTTCTTTATTGTGGAGGGTCAGCTACTAGGGTGAATCATTAACGAATATTCCCAAGGTCAACTGGAGACCACTGGGAATACTTCTGAATAACTCTTGGGTAACCGGGATCTCAAGTGCACCTATCTGAAAATGAGAGGGGAAGTTTTGACAGAAGATAAAATGCAAGATTTTGGAGGAGAGAGATCTGCTGGAGAGTTCGAGAGAGACTTAGTAATTTCGAGGTCTTCAGAGGATCGGCGTTCTGAAAGCGTGAGAGAAGCTTCGGGTGAATCGAGCTTTTGATTCGAGATCCACCTAATGAATATCGGTGGATCCCTTGAGCTACCCTTGTAGTAGCCTGATGCGCTAATAGCTTTTTAGCTTTTCTTGTGAGGTTGTTACTCCGAAATTAATCGAGGAACTGTTCATGAATACTGTTAACTGAGATGTAAATATTATCAGTCATATTAACCTAGATGAGAACGAGTTGTTTTTATGTATTTAAGGCTGTAAATAAAGAATTAGTCTTTAAACGCTACCCTCTTATTTGATCGGAAGGGATCAAATCATTACAGTACCCTTGTGCGCTCAAATACTTTGCAGTCACCACGTATTGACCTTAGTGACAACTCTCACTTTAGCGGTTATGTCGTCCAGGGCAAAATGAGTGATTACCCCCCCCCCCTTCTCCTCTAAACATATACTCACTAAAAAATTATTTTTTAAAATTTTAAGTAAAAGTCAAATTATTACAAAAACCGCAATAAATATTAATTTTTAGAAAAAAAACAGGTAACACAGCATAAAATTGATAATAAAATAATTCAGAAATATTAATAATTCAGAAATATTTCTTCTAACTACAAATTATTAATCACGGCGTCTTTAATTTTCAATGCTATTAAAAGATGTATTATAGATAATTAAATAAAAATAACATAAGCTGCAGCTAAAATTACAAGAAACTTTTTTTCTGACTCTTAACTTTCTTCAAACTTTTTGATTTGATCAACAATTTTCGACTCAGTCTTCAAAATTGTCAAATCATTAAGACGATTTTGTATTATAGCCGAACGCAAAAAGTTCATTAGAGAAACTTCTCTTGACAAAGCTAGATGGATACAATTTGGCATACAGATTGAATATATTAACTACAGATATGAATAAGATTTGGAAACAAATCCATCAATTTGTTAACCATCCGTAAGTCGGTCGTGTTCCATTCCTAAGAACCTGATAATTTTAAAACGTGCATTAAAAGGTAAATTAAATTTAATTCACAATTTTATCATTTCCACTGTATCATAGATCTATATCAAAATTTGTAAAATATATGTGTAAGTATATAAAATCCTGTGTCAGATATGCATCAAATTTGGAGCCAGTTCCATCAATGGGTTGATCGATTACAGGTTCATACTTTTACCAGCATATAGCAAATGCTATGACTTAAAAAACAACAACCTTAAATTAATGTTTGAAATTTGGACTGTGATCTTGTGACATCTATTGTAGTTCTGTGTCAAATTTTAATTCCAATCGATTGGAAAGATTTCGTCCAAAATATATATATATATATATATTCTGTTTTCTAGCACTTGCGTATTAACCGCATCATAGAGGTTAATTGCAAACTACTTGGCTGTTTTGTAATTATTATTCACGAATGGAATTAATCGTTCCTCTATTAGAGTTTTGTCAGAAAAAAAGAGCATTTCAGCAAGTTCAAAAAGAAAAACAAAAATTCCTTCATGAATTTTTATTCTTGCGAATTTGAAGTTCAGACGCATGAAGGGTTGTCGCACGCCTATTCTCTTTTTTTTAGATTCGTAATCCCTTCTGGTAGTGAATCAACGTTTTACATCCATTCACATTGCGTGATGTCCTCAGGTGGGTAAATAAGATTCGGTTCTAAGAAATGTACTTTTACTATCTTTTATTTCACTCTGTAGGGAAAGATTTTGACGTCAAATGAAGAACGAGAAATAATGAATATGCCGTTTTAAGTATTACATACGTCATTCTAATCGTCCTTTATTACAGGCATAAAAATATCTGAATTTTCAGGAAGAGGAAGAGAATTTTCGTTCCGCACCTGCCCTCTGCGTGTACTTCGTTCTATTACAACATCATGTAAACAAGTTTTATTGTCTTTAAACCAAACTTGTGTCAAAAACTCGCCGCCTGTAGGAAATACGGTGTCAGTCAGTGTAACAGTAATGTTGATGAAAATTCGTTAGTTTCCATTTTTTATATATATTTTTGCATACACATAAACGTATAAACATAGGGTAGTTTTCGATTGTGACCGATTAGTAGTTCCATCAATAGGTTGTTGAGATCACTGTTAAAGATAAAAAACACTTAGATCATTTGGTACATTTTTAGCATGGGCAGTTAAAGGTGGACATATAGTCATTATCTTTGACCACTCACTTTTAAAATTCTTTATCTTATCACTTTGGGTCAGAAAATTTCTAATCAGCGGAAAATGCCAGCGATTTTTTTTCAATCAAAAACAAGGCTTTTTATGTCGATGCTTATCTAGAATTAGTAATGTGGAAAATGCTTTGCTAATGTGAAAATTGATACTAATAGTTTACTTTAGTTTATTACTAATAGTTATTGTTTTCCTTCATATAAAAAAATCTTAATTTGCGAGGACCTCTGTTAAAGAAGTACGTACTTCCTGAATTTTGTAGCTCAGTGTCCCATGATTTGCCTTGTAGAATGTTTTACACAATTTTTAATCAGCAGGTCTCACTAAGTAGTTTGTAAGTAGAAGACCAACTTCTAAACAGCATCATATTAAAAGGGCAACTTGGTTTGTTTGTTTTTTAAATAAAGTGGTCTATGAAATTTTCTTGCATTAAAATCACTTTTATACGTATGCTTGAATAATACTAATCACATGTTGTTGGATGCAATAGCTCCGAAATAACCAAACAGCAGGCAGGGATAGCCTGGTTTGTGGGGCGTTGTTCCGCATCTCTTGGGCTGCGAGTTCGAAACCCACCAGCAGAAGATTTTTCGTGTATGGTGATTGGCGCATGTTAAATCTGTCAAAAGACCTTCATGTTGACAGTAAAACCACTGAGGTACTGGGTCAGAGGTATCGTTCTCTGTTTCAGATCTAAATTACGATCTGTGGATGAATGAATAAAATGTATGAATGAAGTTCGCCTTGTAAAACTGTTTGTGACGTGTGTGAGCTAGAAGTCATACCTTTGATAGAAATTTGTTAGAAACCCTCAAAATTGTCTTGGAGATTAATTACATAATTTCATGCGTCTAATCCAAAACATTTTTGTGTTATCTTCTTCACAGATAGGCGAACATAATTCTCAAAGTGTGTTTTGTGGAGACGGAAATGGATGGAATTATGATAACGGGGAGGTTCCCGTTCGCACTTTTCAATGATTGAAATATTTTGTAGATTTCGTATACAAGAATGTAAGATTGATGAAAATGCTATTTAAAAAAATGTTATTGAAACATTTATTTGACACAAAACTGCACTTGCAATCACAAAATCCCATACCAAATTTAATACATTTAATTCAATGCATTTTTGAATTATCACATTTTTTATATTTCTAAAAGTACAGACCGACATATTATAAATCTCGCGGAGTATATGGCTCAAAATTTGCAAGAGACTAGACTAAAGATATTGATTCAATGCATCGAATTTTATCTATCTATCTCTTTCCGTTTTGCAACTATCATGTTAACTAACATTCAAGCAACCGAACAGACGGACTTTCTTCTCACAATTTTTCGGGATTTTCTCAATATTTTATGTTAAGACGGTATACCAAATTTCAACTGTCTAGCTCAAAGTGTTTTCGTGTTATTTTTGTTACAGAAAGACAAACAAGTATTTTCTAAAATTGCGGTTTTCGTACTCAAGGAGATTTAAAATGTAAAGATTCGTCGAATTCTCGAATTCTAATTTTTTGACGGTTACAATATTTTCTCTATGTAATGTATACAAGAAGATAATAATTTTGATGCCATTTTAAAAGGACGGATTACCAATGACACCAATTTATTTAATTACCACCCGTAATGTTTTGTTAAATTTTTTAAATAAATTCCTTATAAAAATTAATTTAAAAGCCTTTTTATTGCAACGCCTTTTTTTTTATGTAACCGCTTTCAAAAAAGATATTTAAATATCAATTTGAAAAATCTAATAACTCATAATAACTAATAGACGGAACAAAAAGGAATATTAACATTTTTTCCATTTATTATTCAATAATATTTCAGCAAATATTTTAATACTTTTCAAAATTTTGGATATTCTTTAATATGTTTTCTTTTATAAATTATATGATGTAAAAGTCATTAAACTAAACATACATTGACTAATGCAATCAAACCAGACAAAAACAAACTATTCTAGCGTAAAACAATAACATGCAACAATATTTCCGAACAGAGGTTTGCCTTTTCTTAAATATTTTTTCCTTTAATTTAAATTAATTTTTCAAAAATTTTGTAGCACAATTTTTAAAAAGTTTTTTTCATGGACTTAATAAAAGTTTGACCTAATATTATTTTGGCAAATCATGCATGATAGGGATTTTAAGATGGGAGCCTTTTTATAAATAGGCTTTCATAAAATTGTTTGTGGTTAGAATGCAACAGCTAACGAGTTCAAAGTCGAGTTACATCTAAAACGTAATCGTATTAGAATGTCTCCTATTAACTTTATTTTCATTAAAAATTTTATTTCAAATATGTGTGTGTGGATGTGTGTGCGTGTTTTTACAGATGAGATAATTTAACCCCAAAATTAATATTGGTATTTACATACTTTGGACTGTGGGAAGGTGTTTCTCGTAGTAAATATTTGAAATTTTAATTTATTAACAATTAAACGAAGTTTCGATATTTTTTTCACTAAAACTTTCGAGCATATTGCATTACAAAATGGATTTTAACTCGATTTTTAAAGTTAAAAAAAGGGAAGGAAAGTCTTTAGGAATAACAGTTTGATTGTAATGCAAAGTTTTTCTAAATTTTGGTAATTAAAATTTCTTTTGCATAGATTTAAAAAAAACGTGATTCATTATTATGCCGAAATTCCAGCAATTTTTATTTTCCTCGAAAAATTGAATCGTACCATTTTCTTCCATTATTGAAAATTAAGAAAGAAAGATTTTCTTTAAGATCTATGCATTTGCTTGAGGAATAAGAAAGAAAATAGTAATATCGTGAAAGCATAAGATAGATTGCCCTGACAGTACATGAAGGATTTGGCTGTTAGGATTATCCAATGCACAGTGAATACAACAGGTGTAAAACTTTTAAATCTTTAAAACTCGTCTTTGATGTCTGTCATAAATTGATTCTAAAAACATCTTTTTTTTATGAGAATCATTAAAATATATATCAGAGATTTAAATGAAAGTAAACATGATCATTATTTCCGATGAAACAGCAGGTCGCCAAAGCTAGTTATTCATTAATAAAATATAGGCTAATTAAAGGCAAGCAAATATATGCAAGGAAAAAATAAACGAAAGAGAGTAAATGTGAATTGAATTAATTTATAATGTTATTTATGAGAAGTGCAGAGTTCAATTTTGCCACAATATTTCATATATGTTTCTACGAAGAATGTAGCCTTAACAGGTTACTTCGATCCATTTTTTCCAAAATTTCATTTATCAGCATGTTATTGAGTTATTGTGTTGACAGACTTACAAATACAATAAGACACACTATCTAAAGTTTCTAATCTAAGTTAAATGCATTATTAAATGTATTTCTATAATTTTTATTTCTTTGATTTAACTTGCATAAAAGAAAAATTGCATTTCATTTTATTAATAATAGATCTCTGATAAATTTTGAGTAATTTCATTTTCTTTGAAGTGCGCAATTTTCAAACAATTTGAACTTTAGTTTTTGAGGAATCTTCTCACTCCAGAGGCAATGGTAGCAGAGGGGAGGGAGGCAGAAAGGGCAATTGCTCATTACCATTAGTTTCTTGCCCCCCCCCCCTTGTCAGTGAGAGATTGTGGATTTCGTCGGGAAAAGCGTTCACCACTACAGGATGGTTGAAGAGTTCTACACATTATCGAATATGATTGTTTAAAAACCATCTTAAAGTTAATATATTGTAAACTATCGGAATAACCAAGCAACGATTAAAGCATTTTGATTATATTTGGCAAAATAATCGATAGGGTGGTAGGATAATAAGATGCCTTACTTTGAGGATAATTTTTGATAGATGGATAAAGAATTGAATGCAATGCATGTCTAAAATGTTAATTTCACAGATTTTCAGACCTCTGATACCCATGTCATTCATCCAGCTTATGACGTGTACTACTTTTGGCAATATAGTCGACAAGGTAATAAACTCATTTTGCTGGCAATTTTTGGTCAGCCGACTATGAATTTAATGCGGTGAGTGTAGAAGAAAGACTATATTCATAAATTTTTAGACATTGGATTCACATGTCGTTCATTAAATTTTTAATTTGCACTACTCATGACCATATAATCGAGAAGGAGACATGTGAATAAAGCATAAGACATGCCGCATTTTTGCCAAAGAAGTTTGATCGGCCGACTAAGAATTCAATGTAATCGATACCGATGACATTAAGTCTAAATCCGCAGTCATCTGATTTAAATATATAATGTTCATTCAGCATATAATTTATATTATAATTTAACAGAATAATCAATTAGCTGACAAGATAATGAGACATTACATTGTTCCCAACTAATCTATGCCCGTTAGCTAAGATTTTATAATAGGTTATGGAGAGAAAAAAAAATTTGCATCGAGCACTTCAATTACCTGGAGTGGAATTATTGCAGTAAATGATACTTTTATATTATTCATGAATATAGGGCGATAGAATTGTTTTCCATAATTCATCGTTCAAATTCAAGTTCTTTTATTAATCATCATCTTATTCATTTGCTTGTTGCTGTCTCAATAACGAATTGGTAAATTTATTTTATTCATTTCACTGTGAGAATTGTCTGACGAAAAGCTAGTTAACGATTAAATACGAAATTTAATAAAACTCTCTTTTGTTTTGACACTCTTGTGTAATATGCATGTTAAGAAGAAGAATTTTGCTTTCATTATAAATTACAGCAGTAAGTAAATTGAATTGTTTAAATTAAGTTTATTTAACAGTAAAATATATGTTTTCTAGTACAATATAATTTATCAGACTAAGATTATTACACTAAAAAATATTACTGACTGCAATTGATGAGAAAAAATATTTATGATATGGTAACTTTTAAGCTACACTAAAGGAGTTTAACCAAGCAGCAATAAATTTGTTAAATAAATTGCTACGTAAATTCTTCTGACGCTGCATTAAATATTATGACTATGTAATCAGGGAATGCATCACTTTAATTTTTTTCTTTCAATTATTATTTGCCGAAAAAACTATATAATTTTTAGATGTTTCTAAATTTTTAATAGGCTTTTAATAAGGATACCCTGATAAAAGGATGATTTTAAAAGTTGTTCATAGAGTATTTATATATTCTCATTAATCCTTTGAAATGCAAATTTGCTTAACTTTCTGATTAGGTGGCAGATATTGAGATAATAATAAAATTTTTTTTTTAATTTCTAAAATAATATAAGAGCATTTTAAGCAATGACACGTTTTCAAGTAATTTTTGCATTTTAAATTACATAACACTCACATAATTGCAGAATTAAAATTAAAAATTTAGTTATTGGATACGGAGTCAAATTCGTCATTGTTTATGAAGGAGTTAAGAATAACAAATGCATGCAACTGAGGTGATAAAGCTGATTTTTTGAAAGGAATACTAGCTTGCAATAGCTTCGAATTTAAAAAAGTACTTAATCACAAGAATGCATACCTAAAAATGAAGAAAGATTCATTTTCGAGATATAATTCTTTCTTAATGAAATGCGCTAGTTTTTAAAGCCTAAATATATATTTAAAAATAAATACATGGTGGTCTAATGCTTAAGCAGTCCCTTTTCGATATCTTGCATAAAACAGTAAATTTATACATATATTCACAAAATATTTTCGCTGACCTTCTTAAGAAAAAACATCATGGTATCTTTATCCGAATTATAATAACTTTTTGTAGTTTAATAGTTTGTAGTTTAATAACTTTTTTAACTCTTTGGATTTGTTCCTGCTCGTTGTTGCAATCTTAATTTAACAAATATTTTTGTCAGGGACTACACTGACAAATCGATTTTAAGCGAAATCATAGAATTTTTTTTATCATTCTGTATTTGCAAAAAAATTTCTTTTATAAAACATTTATTTTACATAGTTTCAGCATTTATTTTATATAGCTTTTGAAATAAAATAATGAGAGCATATGCATTCGTTCATTTAGCTTGACTCATCATTCTGGCGCAACCTGTTTATATATGCATATTACAAACTAGAATGCAAAGTAACCATATTTTTCTAAAATTAGATCACAGAGAAATTAAACCCAAGAGTCTTACAAAGAAATACTCTCAAATATTGACAATCTTCTGATGGTCAATAAAAAAAATAAAATAAAGTTCTGCGATTTTTTTAAAAAAATTCTTTTGCAATGTTTTAACAGTGAAAGAAAATATCATAATTGAAAGGAATCTAAATAATACTTTATTTTCTTTAATTAAAAGTAAAATTAATAATTATGAGTTATTTTAAAGCCTAATTAGAGATATTGTGCTTGCGTACCCTATTGGCTTTGTCTTGCCCTCTCTCCGCCAACAAATCTCTGCCGCCATATCTGACTCAATCCACGTCACTTTGAATTCGAGTAATTCATTTGAATATAATTTCTATCTGTCTGCTGTTTTGTAAATATGATATCTCAAAATAAAATAAGTCAATGCCTGGATTTTGAACCAAAGTTATATGCATGTATAGGAATTTGGGCAAAATTCGTTTACCAGAAATTCTTTTGTTCGTCCATGTTAGACCATGTGAATAATCATAACCCTGATTTAAAATTAGCTAGCTTGATGAAAGCCAACATGCATTTTATACTTACAGAATTACAAATCTGTATTAAAGTATGGGGCAAGTCCATTGGAGAGGCCATTGACTGGCAGTCTGTAAATTTGCTCGAATGAGAACGCGACTGGAAAAAAAAAATACACATTTACAAAACCTTTCAGTTTCAGCTAACATTGAAACGCTCAGTTTTCTAACTAACATTGTAGATCTGTATCAGACTTTGCTTTCTATTTGTTGAAAGGAAGACATAAACCAATACTCAGTTTTCTCTAAAATATTTTGAAGCGCAAAAGGCACCATACTGTTTTAATGTATGAGAAAGCTGAGAGGAACACGAGAAAGCCGACATGAGATTTAATACATAAGAAAGCTGAGAAACCCTCTCCAACTGAGTTATTATGTTGACATATTCTAAAATAGACAAGAAAACAGACTTATGATTTGACTTAAATTTATAATCTTAATAATAAAAAAATATTTGCCATATTTCTTCTATCACACTCATTGCGTTTTTGATTAATTGTGTTCACATGCTTACGAGTAGACAGACTTAATTTCTTCAGACAGATTTTTTTCTCAATTTGAAGTAAATCGGCAAGTTTTATGTCACAGTTGCATAGCAAATTTCATCCTTCTAGTCGGCTCTTTCAGGTTATGATAATTCTAAACCTGTTTTACTGAATCAGAACGATCGAAAACTTGAAGTTTCATCCAAGTCTTAAGGTGAAATTTTCTGCAGATTTGCAATACTTTCTCTGTGTACACTTCATATATTTGAAAAGAATAAATAAATAATAATAATAAAAAGAACCTATTTTAGCACCATGTGATATTGGCTATTTAGAGTGCCTCCTATTGGCTACTGAAAGAACTAAAACATATATGGCGGAAGTCACGAATGTAATTTGACCCTTTCTTAAATAGGAATGTTTGCGACATTGCGATCCGAAATTAAAATGTCCCTTTTAATATTATTAGATTATTAATTATTATGTGGTACTTATCGCACAGCATTGTTATCTTCTAAATTATGATGCCCATTTTATGTAAGTATTTATTTTTCTTATTTTTGTGTATAAATATTGATCGTAGGAGGCAACGTGAAATGCTAAACTGATTTGTAAACAAGACATCGTGAGTTCTGCTATCACCGTGTTATGTTTGCACATGAGAAGTAAAGAGGGAGGGTAGGAAGAAAATAATTTCCACTATCAAAAGTAATTATTTATTTTATTCTAAGAGCATTGATTAATGCGCATAATATAATCTGATCAAAACGCTATTATTATACATATTTTTCTTAATTTATAAATATTTTTACACTTGATAAAACTATTGCGAAACTACATTTAACGCCGATTATTTTTAAAGCAAGTATTTAAGATTATCCTGAAAATTTTGATGCATTTATAAGATGATTTTTTAACAACTTTTTAGTGTAAGAATCAAATGTTATAAAATATTTTATAGTATTGGAAATTTTGTATACATTCTGAAAATTTTCCCCTCATTAATAAATTATAGGATAGATCTGTTTTCGTAATTTTTTTTAAAGATCATAAACAATTTTTTTTTTTGCTGCGAAGTTTAATAAATGCTGGAGAAAAATGCCCTAATTTTATCTCAGTTTAGCATAATTTTCTTCTTATTCTATGCATTTATCTTACTTATCTATCAAAGTATTCTATTTGCAAAATATTCTATATTTGCAAACGTTCATAATTTCTTATGGGAAGAAATTTATTATTTTCCCCTTAATTTTAGCTAAATAAAAATTAGATTATAAGAAATCAAAATATTTAAAAAGTGCAAAACTTGCTTTATAACCAACAATATTTTAGTTTATAATTTGTATGTGTAGATAATTATGTAGCAATATTATAAAAAAAATTACAGCCTTTCTTACATTAGTATGATTGCTAATTGCAATGCTTAAATGAATTATCATGCCATGCCTTTTAATTTCTAATTAGAGAACTTTCAGTCATTACAAAATCTGATAATACCAAGTATTCAGTTCTATAATTAAACTGGCAGATTTCAAAATTATTAAATACATATTTATTGAGTTGACGGTTATTTACTAATGGCCATTATTAATTAAAATCTCTACTAATATTTAATAAAATGCATTTGTCATTAAAAGTGAAAAATGTAGAAAATAGTTTTGTGCAAGTTACTTTCTAAAATTGTTACAAGAAGTTTTAACTATTAAAAAAAATTTTTAATCATTAAATTTTCTAAATTTAATGATTTACTAAATATTTTAATTAGCTGGATAAAAGATTTTATTGGTACAATGCAATTATAACAAATATCCCTTTGAGATTATATTGTTATTGATAAGTATGTAATACTTTTATATTGTTTAAACAATAAAGTTAATATAAAATTACTTGCAATCCAGCAATTATTTAAAATATTCTTCAAGGTTGCTGGAAAATTTTTCAGCTGTTTTACAAAATGATATCGTTAAAATTATTCAAAATTGAGTAAAGTCCTTAGTAAATTTATTTTAATTATTTATATTTTTCTTAATTAATAAATATTTTCAAATAGCACATGTAAATATTTATTTTGATAACATTCACTTTTATTTTAACATTTTTTAACTGTATATAACTGAAAATAATAATAATGTTTTATAAATACAATTACTGTAATATTGCTATATGAAACAAAAGGAAATAAAACTAAGTAAAGCTAAATTATTTATTTTTGAAATTGTTAAATAATTTGTGTATTTTTTGCTAAAACTTTAAATCTAACAATGAAATATATAGCTTAGGATAAATAGGGTTGCCATGTCTAAACATTATAAAAAGCACATTTGCCGCAATCAAAATGCATTGTACTTATACCTATATTTTTCTTTCTTTATAGGATATGTGTTTAAACTTCTTGAAATGCATGAAATTATATTAAAAAATATTTTATTATGTCTTAAACTTTTTATTTAATTCATTGAACTGGTTAGTTATATTCATTTTTTCACAATTAGGTGGTATATTAGCTTCTCCCATATTTTTTTGTTCAAAAAATTAATATTTATTTAAATTTAAAAGAAATAACCTTTAATGTTATAATTGCTTTAGTATTTTTTTTCTCATTTCTATAGAATTTTTATTGCAGTTCTCATGAACTATTATTATAGTTGAAGTTGCTTCAATGTATGCAAATTTTTTATCTACATAATTTGTGCAATTTCAAAGCTTTTTTTCCATACCATCAAATAGGCAATATTAAACAAAAAAATTCCTTAAGTTAGCCAACTTCTTGTAAATTTTTATTATTTAATAAATGTTTAAAAAATAATTGCATAATTAGAAATTATTTAGAAGCCTAATTATAAGTTTTATGTTAGTAATGTTCAGCAAGTTTAGTTATTAACATTAAAAATAATTAATATCACTTGAATTGATTATTAAATTGCAGTTAAAAAAACATTTGTCACTGTAGAACGATATTCATGTAATGTAATGGAATATAGTTCAATATTTATTAAAGCAAAATATGATCTTGCTTTAAGCAAGATCATATTTTGCTTTTTTTAAGATTTGATAAGGAAATAAGGGTTTGCATTAAAAGAGTGCAGTATTTAAAAATGGAATCATGATGCTATATAAAAAGGAAGTTTTTATAATTTGTCTTTCTTATTTTTAAATTTAATTTTGCTACTCTCAAACTTAAATTTTTTTTGCATATTTTTACATTACATATTTTTTCAGGCTTTTTTTGTGTGTTTTCTATGAAATAATAAATGGATGCTTCAAATGATCAAATAAGTAAGTAATAATTTATTGTCATTTCAATTTATATATATGTCAAATAAACTGACATTACATATTGTTTGATCTTATAATTTTTTTTAAAAAAATTAGCTTTTACTAAATCTTAAAATTTTGTTCTTCAAATTGGTTTAGTTTTCTCTAAATTCTGTTTCTGTGTCTTTCTATTCCATTTAAAGGCCATGAGAGGGAGTTTAAAATGCTAAAAGATCTTTGTCTCTTCTACCTTCAACTTTTCTTTTTCCCTTGTTTCTCTTTTTTTTATTTTGTCTTGCTAAAAAATGTGCTGCCTCTTAAATGGAGCAAACCACGCAATTCTTGCCTGGCATTCATCCAACTTTACCCTTCACGTCAAAGTAGTTCATTTTGGATTATTTTAAGATTCTTATATTGAGTTCTTACATGTTAGATTTGTTACAATCAATGTCATTTGTCAAATTTTTATTCAAAATTTACATTTAAAATTTTTATTTTCCTTGGAATTCAAAATATTTAAAAATCTTTAAACAGTATTAGCATTTAAAATAATATTTTTTAAACACACATATATATAAAATAATTATAAATAAGTAAATTGAAATAATTTTTTTGAGTTTTTATTTAAAATTTGGAAAATGATTTTGTTTTTATTGATTCATATACTCGTTAATGTTAATTTTTTTATATCATAAATTTTTTTTATCTTGCTTTTCTAATTATATAAAAAAGGAACTTATAAAACTCAAACATTCTTTTTCTTCAATTTTTTAAAAACTTGAGCCATTTTTTTTAAAAATAATTTGTTTGTATACTTTACTATTTGGAAGTGTTCAAAGCATTTTTTTAAATCCTGATAAGTCTAATATGCTTTAAAAAAAATCATCTTCTGTAAATTTTCACCATTATATTCTAATAATGCTTTTATGTGTGTAATCTATATAATTCATACATTAAATATAATGTATATTTAATCTATACATTTTTGGATTTGCTGGTTTTATTAGATGAAATTTTGGCTTATTAATTTATACAAAAAGGAAGTTTATGTGACAAATATCAATTGATATAAACTTAACACTGTATTCTTTCAAGGATGTTATAATTGTTAATATTATTTAGTTTTTCTATCATCAGATGTTTGGCTTGAATTACTGTTCTCTTTTATTTTAATGCACCAGATCTTTGTCCTCCTCCATCATGCTAATACTCTCTTTTTGTATTGAGATCATAATTGTATATTTATTATAGCCTTGAAATTATTGACATGGTTATCTAGTGAATTCAACTGAAATGTGATCTGAATAGCTTACAATTGAATATTTTTGCAAAGTATATAAAATAAATGTTTGCTAAATAAGGTTTTGGTATCCATTTTTCTGAATGCTTTTTCTAAATGAGTTTTCTGGTTAAAGTTTGAGAGTATAATTCTTTTTTGTAAAGTAATTGCAATTTGCTTCTTTTCAACCATCTTATCCCAATTACAAAGATGACTGTGTTCTGAGTACAGGTAGAATTTCAATTTTTAATTTTGCTTTTCCAGACATGTTATGCAGTCACTATATTTTTCCAGTCTTGCTTTGGATTAAATATCATTCAAAGATATATGTTTCATTTTATGCCATATTATAAACATGCTTGAGCACTAATTGCCTAGATGCAATCAGATTGTAATTTTATGCATTTCCATTTAACAAAATTGCATGAAATGTTAAGGTCAGAAAAATTCCCATAAGACTATTTCTAAATAGGTTGTAAAGAATTGCTTTTAAAGCTAAATAGTGAAAAACTTTTTAGTTTCAGTGAATCATTCTTTTTTTACTTGCAATTTGATTTTCTTATTTTATTATCTCTGGCTTTTAATATGCTTACTTTTAATCTTGAAAAATTAATCAAAAAAATACTTAACCAAAATATCTTGTTGGTCATTGTGAACCTGTAGTTGAAAGCAAATATAGATTGCTGTTTTTCTTAGAAATTAATCATTTAAAAAATATATACTTTGCAATTATTATTAACCTCTCCACCTGAAAAGTTGTGAAGTAACTTATTAAATAATACACTAATACATCAATTTGTAATAGAAAAATATAACACTTTTAGGTGTTTTTTTTTATATTGATATTTTTATTTTATGAATTTTCATTATTAAATTAAATTACTTATGTATGATTTTTATCATATAATTTTCTGGCATTCCATACAGAATCTCAATAGTTTTTGCTACTGACAGAATTAAGACAAATTTTTTAAACTTTTATGAAATATAAGATATTTAAAATGTACATAATTAATGCACATATGAAATTTAAATACTTAAATTTCTCTGTTTATAGGTACAAACAAGCCTCCCCTCCTTCCCAAGCCATGCTTCAGCACATCTTCAAACGAACATGCAGATCAAGTTATCCCACAGATGGTGATAACATCACCTGATGAGGAACCTACTGTAATTCAGAGTGGTTCACAAGCTATACCTTTGCCTTATGTTCCACTATCTGAACCTATATCAACAGATAGTCAAACTAAAGATTTGAAAGGCATTCCATTGCCAACAGAGACTGTTCAGGAACAGCAACCAGAAGATGGGTAAAGTATTAGTCCTTTAAATGTGTGATCTATATGCTGTATTATGTTATTTATTAACTTTTTAAGTAAAATAATTGCTCCTTTTCTGGTATATTGATAATCAAATTTACCATTCAGAAATGTTAGCTAATTTTTTTTACTTTTTTGTTAGTATAGTACTCACTGAAATTGCTATAATGTACCAAGAATAGCCACATTGTATGAACCATTTCTTTCAATTTTCTTACTTAATTCAGTACCTTAGGCTGCTGTTTAGAAAAGTGCCAAATAATTTTTCAAGCTTTTTTTTAAAAAAAATTTTGTTTAAGAGGAATTTAAATTGCTATTCATATTATATATAATCAATTAAAGAAACTTCTTAGAATAGCATATTATATGCTATTCTAAGAAGTTTCTTTAAAAAAACTTGCTTGTAAAATTTAACTTAATACGTATTAAAAAAGGATAGTAATTTGATAATAAACAATATCTCTTATGATAAACAATCCTGTCGTTCTGTAAAAATTCTATCATACTTATTGCTGTTTATTTATAGCAGCACTTTATTAAGAGAAAACTGCTTAAATCAATTACAAGAAACTAAATTTGGTATAATTACGAGAGAAGTTAATGTGATTTTTAACTAAAAATTATCCTTTATATTTGATATAAATAGTTTAAATCAGACGTTAATCCAACTCATTTTCCTTATTTTTGAAAGATCTGTGGTCATTTAAATATATCATTAACAATTTTGATTTTATTCTTTCTTATAGCTAATATAATTAAGTTAAAAATAAAGCATTTACATTGATAAAGCATGACTAAATTCTTTGTTTTAGTTTATAAATTGAAAGATTAAGTTCGAAAATAATGTATGAAATTTTTTTACTTATTAAGAAATGCTTCTTTTATTTCTTAGGATCTAATACAAAGTAATTATATATATATTTCATAATAAGGGTACATTTATTGTACCTTCTTTTTTTAGTTATAAGATTTTTAAATATCGCTGCATTTTTCTATTTTTTATTGCATATTTTATGTTTTTCAATATCAAATTTTTCTTATTGTTTCATTAAAATTACTATTTTATAGGAAAGCCTTTATTGATATAGTAAAAAATGATAATGGTGCCACATTATAAATAAATTTCAAAAAATGACATCTTAATCTTATTGCTATTTATTCATCAATGAAATATGTTAAAAAGCTATTATTTCAATCATTGTCAAAGCTATTATTTCATTCATTTGTGAAGTAATGATGATTTAATATTTGTAAATCTTTCACTATATATTTATCTTACAATGCAATGTATGACAGAAATAAATAAGAAAATAATAAAATAAATTATGAAAATAATTAAAAAAAGATTTAAAGGTTAGTATATCTTGTGTACTATATAATTTTCAAATTTTCTGATTTTATAATGGCCAATGATTATTCATAATCACTACATTTCAAAGATTAATAAAATTTACATATTCAAAAGATTAATAAAACTTATTTTAAAATATATACTATATTTTGACATCGAATGTGTTCCAAAGTATTGAAGTTATTATTTTTCTTTTTTCAAATTTTTAATTTTTTTCATCATTTCTGTTATACAGGAATTGGTCTGGCGATGTGCAAATCGATATAACACAGAACAAAACCATACCACAAAGTCACACAGAATCTAAACCTGAAGAACATGCTTCCCATTCTGTCATTCAGAGGCCGCTTATCATCGAGTAAGGTTTTTTTTTTTTTTGTTTCAGTAGAATAGAGAAATACCACAGTACTCTCTTAGTGATTGTTCAGGCTGATAGTACAAAGACAGCAATGCTATGTATCATTAAATCCAATTAAATAATACTAAATATGATCTTATTACAATCGAAGGAATTTGATATATTTTAAAAGAATTATGATTGAAATGAAACTATACTTAATTAATAAAAATAATTGAATAAAACTTTTTAAAGTTATTTAATTTCTTACAACTCTATGATGTATACAACTTATGATACATCTTCTTACAACTTATGATACATCGTTTTTCTCTAGAGCAATTAGAACACTTAGATTTGTTTAATTTAGTTATATTATTGTCTCAGTGTAAGGCTAGTTTGATGATATTTGGGGATAAATAATATAATTTTATATCAGGATTAGATGACAGGGTGAGTATTTGAGCAAGCATCCCTCTTACAATATTTCTACACCACACTAATTAAGAGGGCATTTAGCATCATTCATTCAACAACTGAAAGAGCCATTTCAATCTTTTGGTTTAGAAAGCTTTTCTCATAAGCTTTAGCTTACATTAAGTCTGCATTTGGAATCAGCCTTTTCAACCTGAAAATTCCCTCAATTTAGTTAGATGTTCAGTGAGTGTTTCTTAGCCAATGGTGCGTGTATTTCTAATAATGTATTGCATTATGTTTAGTGATTCAATTTTTATACAGAATCTTAAATAAATGCCAAATGCCATTTTAAATATTTTTAATCTTTATTATTCAGATCTATAAATATATATACATTTCCTATTTTGAATACCCATGGTAGTTATCATTCTGGTCATATGTTTGCTATAATTATTTAATATTAATAATAATTATTGGATGAAAAGCAAGAAAGTTGCTGTTTTGTCATCAATAGAACAGTTTTTTAAAGAAAATAATGATTGATTTCACAACTAGTTGAATTTGTAAAAATACATTATAAAGAATTTTGTTATAACAAATTTTATTTTTACTCTCATATAGAATTAGAAAACAAAAACTGGATAAAAAAATATGTCTTATATTTCAAATATTGTATTAGATAATTGTTATTTCAAAAAAGCGATTAATTCTAAGTTACAGAAACTTCACGAATGTATTTTTAAAAATGTATACATTTTTATTTTTGGTTAAGAAGAGAAGATTATAACTGTTAAAATTTTTAATACTTCAAAATATTATATCTATACCATGCTATTCATTAAAAATAAATGTAGGATATGATTGTAAATTGATCTTTATTTGTGCTAATCCTGTGATATCAAAACTGGTTATAATGAAACAAATTTAACTATTAGAACATTTATCATTGGTTTTAAAATTTTACTATATATATTATCAATGTTAAAAATGTTATAATGATGGTGCATATATTTTACTCTTTTTATGTAATACAAATTTTTTTAAAAAAAGAATAAAAATGCTTTTACTATAAAATACCAGTTTTAAGTTATCATTGATTGTAATGGTCTTAAAACTAAATGTTTTTTTAGATCAGACAAATCTGTTTCTCAGTCCACAACTCCAGAACCAAATGTACAAATTTCAGAATCACCCTCTCCACCCCCTTCATTACCACCAACAACTATGCAGAGACCTTTGGTTGTTGAGTAAGTTGTGCTATTTTGTTTTTCATTAATTATTTTAATTTTATGCATGATTTTTTTTATATTGGTGTAGGGCTGATTGTGTTCCAAATAAAACCAGAATTCCTATTTTTTTTGTTTTATTAAATCTGGAATTATCAGATTTTTCAACTAAAGCTAATTATTATTATTATTTTAAATTTTGGCTTAAAAAATTTCATTATAATGGGGATATTAGATTTTTCTTTCAAATAATAAAAAATTTTGTTGCCAAATAAAACCTATCAAGCAATTCAATTCAAAAGAAAATCAAATATTTTTTTTAATAAAGCCTTTTTTTGTTTGTTTGTTACTAGTTTCTGTAGCATTGTTTTGCCAAAGTTTCGCAAATGTGGTGACAGGGTCTTTGCATGATTTTATCTGAAACAAATATATCATCATAGCACTTAATTTAATCTTAAAGATATGTATAAATATATTTGGAATATTGTATATCAATTTTCCTGGCAATTTAATTTTTTATTAAATTTATTTTACCAAGTATATTAATATTATGTATTAATATATTTATTTAACTTTTTAGGATTCTCAGTAAGATTGGTTTATTAGAAAAAAAATTAAATGTATTTCCAAAGAGATTTGAATTCAATGGAATTATTATATACTGGGGAAAAAAGTGACCTTAAAGAAATATTTTTTGCAAATTTAGCAGTTTGAATCACATCTACATTGTGAAACATCAATGTTCATTATTTTGAAGCATTAAATATAATTTTAATTGATGGACAGTTATTAGAACTAGAAAACAAAAATATTCAATTACTATTCCAGCTGTTTTAAACAGGAATTTAAAAAATATTTTTATAGCCTTTTTATTCGAACTAAAGCCTAAAAAGAAGATTAAAAAATGAATTACCTAGCCTTGAAATACTCAGTTGAATATATTTTACTTTCATGGCTCTATGTGTGAAAGTCCATTTAATTATTTGAGTATAATTATGATATACGATGAACACCTTTGAATCTAAATAGTCTATTTATTAGGCAAGCAATGAAATTTAATTTGTTTTCTTTGGGTGTAAATACATGTGAAGGTTTGGGGCCAAAAACTTGAATAATTTTCCATTTTTCAACATTTTATAAAGTATATAATTTTCCATCCTTGATATCTTATCAAAATTCCTTACTTCCCCTGAATTAATCTTTTCTGTTTTCAATTCGTCATCAATCTAGATACTTTTAACAAACATTTTACACTATAATGGGGGGGGGGAAAGAGTTAAGCAAAAAAATTATTGTTCTTACAAACTTAACTTGCATGTATTAATTAAGAAGAATATTAGAAATGATTTCCCAATCTCCCCCAAAGTGATTTAAATTTAATAGTAAAAGTAACTTATTAAAAAAAAGGGGAAAAGTGAATTCCTGAGTTATATTTAGAAATAATATATTAAATAAATATTTTCAAAATTGTATGTCATCTTTACTGAATGAAATAATTTGCAAATGTGATAATCTCAAAATTATTAATAAGTAAGATCATTAATGAAATATTTATTAGGTAAAATTTTTTTTAAAGATTATTCATTTTATCATATTATAGAAGCTGTTTTAAAGTAATGTGTATGCATCACATTAACATTCTGAATTATTCAAAATTATATTAAATCTGTAGCTCTCACTAGTTATCCAGATTTTTGTTATGGAGTAACATTCATTACTGCTATCTTATGGAGACTGCATTTCAAATTGATTTGATGTTAAATTATTTTAATCTGCATTTAAATAATTTTTGTAATTCCTGTGATTATAAAAATTATGAAGAACAATTTCAATTTTCTTTTAAATTTCTGAACAAATTTATATATATATATATATATATATATATAT
>JAOUZG010008117.1:987457-1004946 GCA_026289955.1 Argiope argentata | reverse complement strand
GCTTACTACTCTAATAATTTTGAAACATTTTTTTTTGTTGGTCTTTATATATATTTATTTTAATTTTAGAGAAAACATAGGAAACGATATAAATGAAGAAACCATAGATGATTTTATTGAACCTTCCACAGTGGATACAAAAGCAAAGTCATCCAGTTTCTCATGGATGCCTTCTTTTTCCAAGCCACATTCCTCAGGAAAAGATGAGAAATCTACGAGTGTACAATCAAGCAAAAAAGAAACAGACAATAAAGATAATAAGCCTTCTGATATTGAACCTCATGCTAAAAAGGATGGAATACAACAAAATATGAAAAAATTCTTTGATAATTTACTCCATGATACTACTACAGATACCAAGGATAAAACTATAGTGCATGATGATCAATATGAAAATGCTGCTGCAGATTCAAAAAATGTACAAAAAGATGGTAAACATGGTGTAATGAAATTATTTAGTTCCTCTAAACAAGAATCAGAAACTAAAGGAAAAAAGTCTCCTTTGCCTGGTGAACTTCCAAAAGAAACTAGCAGTACTGCTAAGGAAACTTCTAAAGATTCCAAATTTACTGTGAAAAAAATGTTTGATTCCTTTAAACATGATACAAGTGAGAAAAAAGATGCTACTGCTGAATTATCCCAACCTGATCAGAAGTCAAAAGGGAAAATTGTACCTTCTTCACAAGAACCTCCCAAAGAAGCTGAAGTTGTACCTAAAGATTCAAGATTTAATGTGAAAAAAATATTTCAACATGATACAACAGAAAAGAAAGATAATTCTACTGAAATAGGGAAATCTGATGCAAAATCAAAAGGAAAAACCTCTCCAATTTCAGCTGAGCCATTAAAAGATTTAGAGCCAACTTCTAAAGAATCTAAGTTTAGTGTTAAAAAAATGTTTGATTCCTTTAAGCATGACACAGCTGCTGAAAAGAAAGAAATTGTACCAGAATCCTCTGCTGACATGAATATCAAAGTGGAAAATATCCCTTCTGTTGAATCAGAAGCTAAATCAAAAGATTCTAAATTCAACATGAAGAAAATGTTTGATTCATTTAAACATGATTCTGCTGAGAAAAAAGATATCTTGTCTGATTCTTCAACTGATTCAAAGCCTAAAGATAAAAGTACATCCCCTTCTAAAAGTGGTAAAGAAGGAGATGCTTCATCTAAAATCTCAAAAATGTTTGATTCCTTTAAACATGATTTACCACAGAAAAAATCCGATTTACCATCTGATTTATCACAACCAAATGAAAATCTTTCAAAACCACTGAAAGAAGGGGATAGTTCATCTAAATATAATATTTCAAAAATGTTTGATTCTTTTAAACATGATCCATCTCAGAAAAAAGCAGACATATCATCAGAATCATCACAGATTGTTGAAAATCCTGATGCATCTAAAATGCATAAAGACTCAAAATCTGGGTTCAAGAAATTTATTGATTCATTTAAACATGATGAAACTGTTTCATCTACAACTCCTGAACTAAAGGAATCTCAAACTCCTGTTGAGTTCTCTGATTATGGCAAAAAAGATAATTCAAAATCAACTTTATCCAAACCTGATATCTCTAAACAATATCTTGGAAAAGAAACAACTTCTCAAGTCACTATAACCATTTCTCCCTCTGAAACAATTGACTCCCAAAGTAAGGTTGGAACAGAGACAAAAGAATTGCCTGAAAGTAAACTAAAATCAAAAGAAGGAAGTGTTAAGAAGTTTTTCCATTCTTTTAAGTTTGATGGATCAGGTGTACCTAACAAAAAAACAGCAAAACATCATGTAACATTTTTAGAAAGAGACAGTCTTAAAAGATCTCACTCTTTTAGAGATTCTATTCTTTTAAAAGATGAAGATGTTCCTGATCATACTGAAAAGGTTTCAAAAGGAAGTACTCACAGTATCAGAAAATTATTCTCTAGTGATAAACCATCTGAGAAAAAGAAATTAAAAAGCACACTCAAGCGATCTGAATCATGCAAAGAAACTTTTGCAGAGAAGGAAGCATTTCATGGTTTCAGAAGTTTCTTTGATTCTATTACCCATAAAAATGTTCCAAAATCTAGTCAAGTATCTAATGCAGAGGAGCATATATATGATACAGTTGGTAAGCCAGAGCCATCCACTTCCAGTCCTTTATATCCTGAAAACATTTCTAGACAAACCTCTTCCAAAACACCTGAACCTAAGCAAAAAGATGATTCTTCGGGCATGAAAAAATTATTTGATTCATTTCGTCACAAAGATTCTGCTTCAAAACCAAAAGTCACAAAAAGAGAAGACAAAGATTATGAAAAGATTGATATATCTTTTGCTGTACCTAGTACTAGTGAGACTTCTAGGCCCTTAAGCAACAAGAAAAAGGAGCAGATTACAGCAGATCTGAAAAAGGAACCACAGCCTACTAAAACTGTTGAAACTAAGAAAAAAGAGCAAATTTTAAAAGATTCAAAAAAGGAATCAGAATCTGTTAAAAATGTTGAATCTAAGAAAAAAGAGCAAACCACAAAAGATGTGAAAAAGGAACCCCAACCTATTAAAAGCGTTGAAATACAGAAACCAAAAGATGTACCTAAAGTTTCAAGTTTATCACCAAAACTTACCAAAGAAAAAAAGGCAGAAGAAACAATACCTTCTATTCAAATTAATGAACCATCTACATCTATGGATTCTAAAACATCTATGTTTACAACAATTAGTGATAACTTCTCTGTTTTAAAGGACAAAGTTATGCATCCAAAGGATAGCAAAAAGAAAGAAGCTACAGACCAAGAAAAAGTATCTGAAGAATATGATCTTGAACATGCAGCTAGTAAAAATCAGGTACATGACATTTCTGCTGGTACTTATAAGCCAATTGAAGATGGTTCTTTTATTAGTGTAGACCTTAAACAAGAAGATGACATTAAAAAGGATACTGCTTTTGTAATTCCAGATAATAAAATTCCTTCTCAAGAAAAATCTGTAGAAAAGTCTATGAAAAAACCATTGATTCCTAAAAGCTTGCCAAAATCAGGCAAAGTATCAGCCAAAATTGAACCTGGAACACCAGAAACATTATATGACACTTGTTGTATGAGATTGGCAAATTTATTAGGCAAAAAAGCACTCGAAATAGTTTCTGAGAAGACTAAGGGCCCCCCTAAGAAGCCTCCTAAGCCATCAGCTGAAGCAATTGCTAGAGCTAGAGCTGCTGTTGTTTCTCAACGGCTACATGGACATCCTGCCAAAGCTCAGAGTATTGGTGAGAACATTCCGGTTGGATATGATGGTATTAGATTTGCTGATGATGAAACAGAATCATCCTGTGATTATAAAGACATAGAGAATACAGATTACATTTTAGATTATGAGCTTGTCAATAGATATAAATGTGATAGCAAATTAGATACATTTAGTGATCCTAGCACTTGCAGTGGTATGTCTAGTTATTACACACCAGATACAGTTACTTTGAAAGATGAAACTTTCTCAGATGCACCTCTTGAAACTGTTAATCTTAATAATGATTATCTTTTCCAACATCTGTCGGCTGCTGCTAATGAGCCCGATTTCCGTAGTTTGCCTTCTAAAGTAAAATCAAAGGAAGAAAGAGACAAATTAAAATTTCTTGCTAAACCAGGCCAAAGTGTAAGCAGCACTACCTTGACTCCTGTCAAAAAAGTTCCTCCACCTCTTCCACCCAAACCTACAATATTGCCTAAACCTAAAGACATTCAGAATAAGGGTGGTGTTTCTCAGTGTATAAATGGACTTTCATTGTCTCCTAGACTTAAAACAAAATTCGAAAAAGATTCTGCTGCTACTAAGAAACGACCATTACTAGTTGCTGATTTAAAAGGAACTGAATTTACTAGTTTACAAACTAAATCTAAAGAGCACCAAAACAAAGAACGGACGTTTAATACAGTTTTGAAAAATGAATCTTTAAAAAATATAAGTACTATTGCTCCTCTACACAAACCTCTTCAGAGTACTAAATCTTCACCTCATATATCACAATCTTCTGCTTCTTTTGAACCTACATCGTCTAAAAAGCAGACTCCTCAGAGACCTCCACCACCTATAAGTTCTATTCATACTGAGGAAAAAAGGCCTAAAGCTCCACCACCAGTGCCAGAAAAACCAAAACGGGAAGGTCGAACCGCATCCACGTCAGCTGTTCCAGAAAAAAGAACTATTTCTCCACCAAGACCACCTCCTCCTGTTTTAACTAAAGTTAATATTCCTCCTCCGAGGCCACCACCTCCTACTCCTTCTAAAATTGTTACTGAACTCTCTGATCAGAAAATTGATGATCAAGCAGAAACCAGCAATATTTTAAGAAATGATCACGGAATTTCTCAAAAAGATTTATCTATTGATATACCCATTTATGAAAATGATTCACAGCAGCAGCAGCAGAAGTTATTCAATATTATTCATCCTGATAGTTCAGAGAAGGAATCTATTGTTGAAAATCAATCTGAACATTTACCCGATGAAAATTTAAATGTATCAATTAAAGAAAGCAATCTAACACCTAAGTTTAGTGAAGTAGTTTCAGAAATCGAAGCATTCAATCTACCCTCTGTTACAGCCGATTCTGATGCGGTTAAACCAGCACCTAAACCTCCACCTCGTGGACGTAGAATTCGATCGCGTACTGTCGAAATCCCTCCCAAAGAAAAAACTCCGGAAAAGTCCCTTCGTAGGAGTCAGTCTCTATCAGATATTGAAGTTGAAACAAAAACCTCTCGCCTTACAATAAATACTACCCCTACAAAGGCTGATCTAAAGCACTTATATACATCTGTAAATAAAGATGGTAAAAGGGCAGTTGCTAGTGGTTCACAGTCACCCAGTGTCTCCTCTCGGCCGCTACCTGCACCCCCACCCCCACCAAGAAAATTCCGGTCCCTAGATCGTAAACCTAAAGATAGGAAAAAACAAGCAGTAAAAGATGAATTGAATATTAGTGAAGGCGATATTCTTGTGCATAGAAGTGCATCTGCTGATGTAGCTGCTGAAGAAGGATCTAAAGATATGGAAATGACCGAAAACATTTTAGACACAAGTGGAAGCTTATCCCCTTTACCTAGAAGTTGTTCTCCCGATGTGTCTTTGTATCATGAATCAAAAGAGGAGCTAAGAGAAACAGATTCTTTTAAATTAAGTGAGAGTGTTTCTCCAGTACCCAGAAATGATTCTCCTAATGTATCAGTAAGACCTCCTGAAAGGAGAAGAAAAACTGATAAGCAAAGATTTCTAAGTCTTCACACTGAGAAGAAAAAGACTGTCCCTGAATTTGAGACACATAGTCTTAGAATGCCACGCTCACACAGTGAACCTTTGAAACCAGATAGAAAACTTAAACATCCTCATCGGCCAGAATATGATGAAAACGCTAATATTTCGTTCCCTACAGTGGCAGAAGTTCACCATAATACTGTTATATTAGATGAATGTGGTAATGAAATTGGTGAAACTTCAGCAAATGCAAACATTCCTTCTATGGATGCTATTGACTCAACTGCAGAGTGTAGTCAAGATAAGAAAAGTCCCAACCCTCATCCTCGTCGAAAGAAGGATAAGAATCCAAAGAAATCGCATTCCAGTTGGTATGATCAGAGTGAAGAATCATGGGAAATTGTAGATTGGGACTCTGTTGCTGTATCTGAGAAAGATTTGAGTACTCCTGAAGCAAGTGGAGCATTGGCACGAATGCGACGCAGATCTGACCCTATTATAGGTAGAAAAATTAGGCAGACATCTAAATTTTATGTTGACGTTGAAGTAGGCAATGCAGGGTTACCTCTAGTAGATAAAGAAACATCTCCTCTCCATCTTGATTGTTCAGAAAAATCTGTACAAACTTCTTTAGAAACTTTATCTCAAGGTTTAATGTCACGTGATGAACAAAGTGAGTTAGCAGAAAGTTCCTCTGATAACACTGATAATTTGCTCAACATAGTTAAAACATTGCAATCTGAATTAAAAACTACTCTAAGCAGGCACAAGTCATTAGGAGATGAAGATAATGACACAAGTAATGCTACTACTGATACTGAGAAAAAGGATGAAGATAAAAAGAAATATTTAAAAACGCCAAGTATTCAGTCATCTGCTTCAGAAACTTGGCCTATATCTTCTTCTGACGAGAGTGAGGGTGAATTATCTCCTGGAAGAGCAGCCAATTTGTCAGAAATTGCTTTAAATAGGAAGAAGAAAAAAGTGTTTTATATTGCCCGAGAAATAATGACATCAGAAGAAATATTTGTTGATACCTTGAAATTACTGAATGTAGTAAGTTATGCTTTTTTTTAAATGCAATATTCAAAGTACCCATCTTACATTTGTGATTTTAACTATTCATATTTTATAGGATTTCAAAGCAGCAGTTGAAGCAGGTAGTAAACAAAGAAATGTTTCTGTGGTTCCAGATGAGGTTTTATCACAAATATTAAATCATCTCCCTCAGTTACAGCAGTTGAATGAGAACTTGCTTATGGAATTAAAAGACAGAATTGATAATTGGTTTGTTTGATGATTTTAATACTTAATTTAGCATTTATTACATTCTGGTATTAAAAAAGTTCTCTAAAAATATTTTTTCTGAAATGTGAAAAATTGATGTAAGTTTTCCATCTTCTTTAGCTCAGCATTTTTTTAAAAAATTGTTTTAGTTTCGAATTAAATATGTTCATATTTTTTTATATCAATATATAAAATCCTTTTGTTTCTTTTGAAAATTTTACTTCAGAAAAGGAAATTTAAAATCTAGCTAATAATACTGCTTGCCTTTTTTTTCAAGACATAATTATGTTTATTAAAGTTAATTCTGGAAAAAGAATAATTAGTTTTGTGGTATAAAGTATACATTTTATTCGTTTTGATAAGTTTATAGCGTTTATCTGTAATCTACTAATTATTAATCCAAATTTTCCCCCATTTTGTTCTCTGGGGATAACTATCTTTCAGATATGAAAATAATAGAAATAAAAATGTTATAGAACATTCTCTCAGAAAGTTTCTAACATTTTATTAGGTCCAAATTTTATTAAAACATAGATTTTTTTTGATGAAATTATCGAATAATTTCTATCTTATTGTGTGCATATATTTATTAAAGATGAATTTCAAAGGAAAAGTTATGGCTATTCTATATCCATTGTATTTGATTGAATTTAGAATGAGTAGGGTATGTGCTCTTAGTTATTCCATATGAATAAATTTGTATTTGACACTCAAACTTTAGTCATGCTAATTCACTTCTTGTTTTTTCAACTCTAGTTTTTTCTTCAATTACTTTGTAGCTTGATGATATTTTAGAAAATCCTAATTTTATTATTTTATTTTGCTGTTATGATAGTTTCCTTCCTAGCCTAGTATATTAACTAAAGATAATAATTATTAATTACATTTTATTTTCAGTTTGATTTGATATGATAATCAGTGATAGAAACTAAAAGATCAAAAGACAATAACAAGGACAAAGAATTTAATGTTTTTTTTATTTTAGTAGCACAGCAATTAAATGTCAAAGTATTGCATATAATCCTATCTTTTGGGGCAAAGATGTAATTTTATAGATGCAAAAGAGAAGTGAATTGTTATTAATTTTTAAAATTAAATATAATGAGATGATAAAAAAAGGTCTTGATTGATTTGTGAATTAATTATATTACACCCAAGTTCTTTTTACTTTTGTTGTCATATTGGCTAACATTACTATTATCCTGCCATTTGAATTTGTGACCAAGCTAATTTTACTATTGCCTAAGTTAAGTTTTTATTGGAGTTGAATAGGTTAGAAAATTGTACATATTGTTATATATTTCCTATGTCCAGACAGTTGAAAGTAATTGTAATCTGATATATTGTGAATGTTTTTAATTATATATTTGCTATTTTCTTAGGGATAAATTAGGTAAAATTGCTGATGTTATTGTAAAGATTGGGCCTTTCCTCAAATTGTACTCTTGGTATATCCACGATTTTGAATCAAATGTTGCTCTTTTGGAAGAATCAAAGAAAAAATATCCTGCCTTTGCTCAAGTTGTGAAAGAATTTGAGGTACTTTTCTTATTTGTTTACTAAAACATAATTGATTTCATTTAATACGAGCAACACTGATGAAATGTTAATGTTTTGAAATCCATTTTCCATTTAAAAATTAATGTATTGAGCTTTTTTTTTTTTGCTTCTATTTGTCATTAAAGGGTAAATTTATTGTTGCTATAAAGCTTTTGTATTAATTACTTTATAGAATTTTAGGTTTTTGCTGATATTGCTGTGTCTATTTTTGATCAACCTTTTATAGTCTCATATTTTAAAGTTAGTGTAAACATTTTGGAGTAAAAAAAAGGAATATGTTTTTGCCCCCCCCCCCTTTTTAACCAATAGCAAAGTCAATAATATTTTTTGTGCCATTAAAATTGTATGCTATTTATGTACACATTAGTATAAATGAATGAATAGTTCACAAATTGTGAACTATTCATTCATGAAGTTGAATGGGGCAAACTTCATATTTGAAATTGGCAGTGCTTTTGTAGACCTTCAGTAGTTGATGATGACTAACTAAAGTGATATCACAAATAATCAGTATATTACCATTCATAAAATACCTCAGATATTGAACCATCTGAAATTGACTGTTTAGTGGCATTTTATGTGACTTGATTCCATTCGTCCAAGGTTTTGTATAAATCTTAAGTTAAGCAAAAATTTTAAATGGAACTATTTTAACTCCAGTCTTTCTGCTACAACTGATACTCACTTACTTACTAATCTATCTTACTAATCTGATAATCTTCTAATAGAATTAGAATTTTAATGTACTTGCCTAATGACTAAGCCTGTACAAATTTCATTAGTCTAGTCTTCTTTTTATGTATTATGTTCACATAGATTTAAATGGTGCTAAGATTCATTAAAATCTTCAAATTATTAATTTTGATGTAAAGAAAAAATGTAATTTCATCTTTTTTGACACATTTCATTTTTGAGTTAACATGTTCAGAGAAAAACAGATGCAATTTAGAATTTTTTTTTTTTTCTTTTTCAAACTCAAAAGTTGCTTGAAATGTAAAGATTTGTTGGAATCTAGTGGTAATTTATTCGAAGACTTCAGCTTTTTATCCTGTCTAATTTGTATATGGACAAATATAAAATGGTGTATGAAAAATATTGTTTCATAACTATAAATATTATCCTCATGTAGTTCTGTAATCTGAAAAGTGGAATTTTATACCTTTTATCAACTTCCAATTCCATAATATTTTCGTAATTTTAAATTTTGTTATTATAGTTTTAACAGATACATTTTTTAATATTTGTTTGAAAGAGTAAATAATTAAGGTATTGTCATGTAAACATGATGTGTGTAATTTTTTTATCATAACAAAATACTTCTTAATACTTTTATCTGTTTAACAATTGTTTCCATCTAAAAATAAAATAATTTCTTTTTAAGTAACAACTGATGGTTTCATTGGTTGAAATTTTTTTTACAGCATTCTCATCTTGTTAATTAGCTATTACGTTTAAAAAAATTTGCTAAATTTGTCATAAATATCAAGATGACTGCTAATTATTTGGACGGGATGAACTAAAAAGCTGAATGAGGTTTTTAAAAAATATGTAGCTCTGCTCTATTTAAAATTCTTCAATATTTAAATAAAAACAAAATCAAAATTATATTTTGTAAAATCATACTCATGTTAAATCTGAATCATGCTATTTATTCTTCAGAAATTGCTTTGAATAAAAAATAGGGATAAATTCTTATTTGCTACTAACAAGTTGAGATTTATTTAATAGATGGTCCCTGTTAAGTTACATTTTCTTGGACAGAGTTGTCAAGAAACAAAATTAAGGATATCTCAAGAACCTTTTAGAAACATGGATTGAAATTTAATACAAATACATAAAATGATTCGCTAAATTGAATTATTAAAAAAAATCGATTTACATAATGGAAAAGGTTTGAAATTATAGTTAATTATGTTAACTACAGTTGATTAACTTAGTTAGCTTGTCTATCTCAACATATCTGTCCCTTTAAGCCATTTCCATTGATACCAATTTTGGGAAGATGTGATATTAATAAATACCCAAGTTACTGAGATGCTCCTTTTTTTGTTATTGTTGTTGGCTCTACAATAATATTGTACATACACTATCATGAAAGGATTTTACTTTCCACCATCAATTATCTAATGTCCAGAAAACTATTGGAATGGGAAAGGATCTGTGGTAAGCTTTTGGCATGTCACTAAAATATTAGTAAAGCATAGTAGTTGGCTAGACAATTACATGTTAGCCACTGATCGAAAGTGACCAATTGTAAACAGATGTCTTCCATCAAAGTAATGTTGTGCCATATGTGTCTTTGATCTTTCAGTAGAAGATATTGGAATTTAAGAGGTATATCTTATTCCACTATTTTAATTTGAGATCTTTGAGCAACTATCGGCTGTGTTTTTTGCAATATTTGCGGACAGAAATTTTTTTAGTTGTCTGGAAAATGCATATAATATTTTGAACAGTTTGTTAACCCAAGGACATTCTCCAAGAATGGTATAATTAAATTTTTCATAAGATGGAAAACCATAAAACTGAATAAAATGATGCAAATGCTATACAAATTAATTTTTAGTGCAAAAAAAATTTTATTGCATGTTTTCCCTTTTCAACTTATTTTAAAAATTGGTGAAAACTTTACTACTAACTCAACATTTATTTATTTATTTTTCTTATGTGAAAAGTTTATATTGCATGTTAAAATTATATGGTGACTTATGATTACTGCTAAAGTTTTCTTCTCTATCCATTGTTGGGATTATTTATAAAGTTTTTAACTAAATGCAGGAATAAATTTCTTTTCCAATAAATTATTTAATTTAGATTCTTCATGATATATTTAAGAATCAATACCCATTGGAATTTGTATATTTAGTTTTGATTAAAATTTATATAAATTCTTGAAATGATAATTTTTTTTTAAGAATGAAAGGCACTATTTTAAGCAAAGGCAAAAGTGACTTTGATTGGTCTACTCAATGAGAACAAACACAAATAGAAATAGCTTAAAATCTGAATATCTATTAGTGTCTTACAAAGAATTTGGATTGATTTTTACATAGTGAATTGCAGATAACCTGTTTACTGGAAGTTACCATTATATCCAAAGACATTTTCTATAATAATTAGTTTTAAAAAATCATGATTCAATCATGAAATTTCTTTGTTTTAAACCATCAGATTGCCACAGAGATCCAAATCAAAAAATTAATCCAGTACAAGGGAACATGTTTGAAATAAACCATAATTCAAGAAAATCAATGGATATTGTATTACTCACTTTATTTGTTGACGGGACATTGAATGTAGTGCTGCCTTTATTATTGGTGGTGTCATGAGGAATGTGTCCACTTTGTTCCAGTAGGATCAAAATAGTTTAGAATAGAATTTAAGGAACTGAAGACATTATGAGAATGGATTAGTCAACCTACTTCAGTTCAAAGAAATATGTCATCGAATTATAACACAAATATCTTCAAAATATAGAAAGTGCAATTTAAATAGAAATATAACCATCATTTACATCACTTCTTGTATGTATATCAATTAACTGCTACTTAAGCTTTCTTTCTTCTGCTAAAAGGTGCCTTTTATTTCTATATTATCGTAATTAATCTTTTTGAAGCCACATTAACTTTCAACAATATACATTCAAATTTCAGCATACATTGATTATATAACTTTTAGAGTTCATATAAATAGGAATTATTTATATTTATAATTCCTATTTTTATTCTTTTGTAAACATTATTAGACATTGGAAACTTAAAACCACTTAGCATTATATATGGTGTTATTCTTTAATTTTTATAAGAAGTGTATAAAAATATTTTTTGTGTGTATGTAATATTTAATATATATTTTACATTAATTAGAACATCTTTAGTCATGTTTGCCCACTTCTTTAAACTGAAATTGATTGGAATTTTTTCCAGGCAAGTTCTAGGTGCAAAAGATTAGCTTTGAATCATTTTATGCTAAAACCAATACAAAGAATACCTCAATATCGTTTATTGCTTCAAGAATACTTGCATCACTTAACTGAAGATTCACCTGATTATCAAGATACTGTTACAGCTCTGCAAATAGTCAGTGAAGTTGCTGGTCATGCTAATGACAGCATGAAACAAGGCGTAAGTTTTAATCAATTTTATTTAAGATTAAATACTTGCATATCTGAAACATTAGGTTAAAAACTAACACAAACTTTTAATTTAAATTAATACTGATGAATTAAATGCATTTTATGATACTGTTATTTACTAGTATTTATAACTTTGCAGGATTCTGAATAAATTAGATTAAGAGCTTCACGTAATAATTTCAGTTGCATAAATTCATGCAATACAAGCTGTGAGAAACATTTAAACACTTTCTTAAAAATTTTTTTTAACCTCTTTATATTATCAAATGCAAATTTTATCATTTTATCTATAATTAAGACTGTAATTAATGTCTTGTGAGTTATATACATAATTAGGTTATAGTTTATTATTTTTCTATATAGGATAATGCTCAAAAATTGATATCTATCCAAAATAGTATTATGGGACATAAAGAAATTATCAAACCTGGAAGGGTGAGCACTTTTTTTTATTATTATTATTTTATTTGATATAATTTTAAATTGTAAATATATAAATAGTTTTAAGAATAACTTATTTAAATTTTCTTTCTAAATATTACATGTCTAAAAATTTTATTGAATTTTTTTATCTTAATATTTTTAATCTTGAAGTTGATTTGATAAAGTTTATTGGTTAGACAGTATTTGCTTCATGAATGATACAAAATTTTCTCAAAATTCTCCACAGAACAGACCTTACCTATTAAATCTGGTGCTTAATTAATAACCTTTGGATAGTAGTTCTCTGTAAGAAAGAGTTTTCAGAATTTCATTTAGATTGTTCATTTCAAAAATTTAAATTAATCATCTTATGTTTTCACTAATAATTTAGAAGTATTTTTCTTTATAACTTAGGAATATATTTTTGTGCACACATACAGTTACATACACAAACTAAATTTTTTACAGCTCTCCTAGCATGAAAATGTTAGAGTGTAGAATAATTTTCTTGCAATCATCTATAAGCATACAAAATTTGTTTCTTTCCAAGTTTGTTTGTAAAATTTACTGAGATATTAAAAGGCAAATTTATTGACTTGTTGATTAGCTAATAAATAAGTTTTATTAGGGTTTTTTTTCCAAGAATAATTTACTTTTAAAAAATGATAATTAAAACATCAGAAGATAATGCATTTGCATAAAGATGCTTATGTATGATAACTTTTAGTAAATTAAAAAAAAATATTAGATAAAACATTAATTGAAATATTTAAAAACTTTTTCAAAATAAATTCTTGCAACAGTTATACAAATTTACATTTTTTTAAATCTTGTGTATATTCAATTTATTATCACTTATGACATCAAGACATTACCTTAAATTCATCGGTAAAAATCTGTAGCATTAATAAGATAAATGTTTCCACAGAAGAATGCAAGTAATCCCATAAATAAAAGTCTTTTGGTACCAAGATAGATGAGATAAGAAAAAGTTCAGTACTTTCTTGTATATTTCAATCCATCTATAGTGGAATTGAATGGAATGGTGAGGAACGTTTAACCATCCTCTTATAACTGACATGGTGAGGAGCAGTACCAAGCAGGCTTACATAACTTTTTGAGTTACAATATAATGCTATTTAAAGCTGAATATATTGATCAAAGTTTAACATTGTGTTCTTCAAAATAGAGCCAATTCTGTAGTTTCTAAAATACCATACCATACAATTATAAACGTGTGTTGTGGTTAAAAATATTACATCTTAGGAAATTGTTGATGGTGTTAAGCCCTCCTGCTCAAAGAATAAATTTTTTTGTTTTGTTTTATAAGTTATTGTTTTGGTTATTGATGTTTCTTTCTCGAATACACTGACATCTGTCCAAATTACATTTCTAAAGGAAGAAACATTTATTTCAACTTGAAGTCAGGCCCAGTTGTAAATTTTTTATACCAGTCGTGATCTTATTGAGCTATCTTTGAGGGTGGCAAATGCTAAATTGATGCCAACAGTTGTTAAGAAATATTCTCTGTACTGCCATTTTTAAAATGATGAAGTCAGAACTGACTTTTTATTTTCTAAAATGACAGTTAACTTGAAAAGGGGGGGGCAAAATGACAGTTTCAGTATTACTTGTATAATGCCTTATCTCCTGGGGAAATAAAAATTCTGTAATTTGCGAACACTAAATCATTCTGTAAATACATTTTCTCAATAGATGCTGGAAACTCAGAGTACTATATTAATATTCTTTTGCAACTAGGCTAACATTGCAGTGATAAATAATAATACATATATTATAAATCATTAAAATTTCAAAACATTTTTTGTTTAAAAAATGTGCCATTATTTTGAAAAATTAATATCATTCATACAACTAAAAAGCAGATCCCCCCATTTCAATATTTCACTACTTCTGTTTGATATCTTAAGTATGCAATTTCTCAAATTCTGTTGCAATGAATGTTTGTATTGAAATTTGAATATGGTAGTTATTTTAATCTAATTTGCAATAAATTTATCTAAATTGTAAAAAATAGATATAGCTGCAAATATTATATTATAGAAGCATAAAATTCTGTTGTGAAAAAAAAAACCAGAGTCATATAATTAAAATTAATTTTACTTACCCGAGGCTATATAATTAAAACACACACACACACATCATTTTCCACAGAAGCCAAAATGTTTTTATGCCATTATACCTTACCTTTGCCATTGTGGACTACCATGCAAACTTATCTTATTCCTATCTTATTTATTGAAACTTTGTAATTGGAAGCATAAATTGAAGTGTTATATTTTTGGAAAATAAATGCTTGCTCTACTTTTTTTTGATACTCTGCACATTTAAAGCACTTTTCTCAAATCATTTCTTTACTTTGAAAACAAATTCATATTTTGGTGCATTGAGTATGATTAAAAGTAATTATTTAATAAGAGCTATTTAAATATATGTTTAAAATATTTTAATTCAGTTACATTTCATAAATAGCTACCTTTATAACTAGCTTTTATCTTTCTGTTGATAAAATTGTATATTATGAATTATATTATTATTAATATTTATTTATATATTAAGTTATTTGTGAAAGAAGGAGAATTGATGAAATTGTCTAGAAAAGGAATGCAACCTCGTTGGTTTGTTCTGGTGAGTCAAGTTTATTATTATAATTTGTATAATACAGTTAATATTCATCAAACATGATTATTCATTATAAATATAATGTGATAATTATGATTAGAGGTTTGACCTGTAATAAGTGAGTGCATTTGTTCAAAAAGAGGAAGGTACAAAATGGAAAGCCTTTTATGGGAAAAGTTAAGGTCATAATAAATATGAGTGTGTTGAAGTTGGATTAATTTTTCCTCTTTTTTGTTACTGATATAATTTACAGTTACAGAAGAAACATAATTAAAGAAGTGAAACAGATGATGATGAACTGTTTTTAAGTTATCGAATTATTCACATCTGTTATCTCTTACATCATACTTGCCACTTTTTCAGAGTCAAGCTATAATTAATATTAATTGACATAACAGTTGATTAACTGAATTGAAAATATACTATACCTAGAATTATATTTTTCTTATGTAGGATATTTGCTTCAATATTTTTAATGAATGTCTTAAGCATTTTTAAAAGTAATTGTTAAACACATTTTTAAATTTTTCGGTACTTATTAATATATTTATTTCAATCACTCATGACTGAAAGCTTACAAATTATCACTTGAAACTTTTTTTCATTTCATATTATATTCTACAATTTAATATTCTGAAAAAAAGTGTACATTTTGATGAAAAAACTTATTCTATAAATTTAAAAAAAAAAGGTTAGTTTGATTTTTTCCCTCTTTTTTTAATTTTGATTTTCTTAATTGGACTTCGGATTAGGGCATATGTAATAATAAAATTGTGAAAGCTTTATGTATAATTTACTGTTTCAATTCAAATATGAGATTCTTAGTCTGTATATCTATTGACACAATTCAAATGCACATTAATACTAAAAGATCGTAAAGCCCATAATAATTAACAGTTATACACTCATCTTAGAAAACTGGACATAAAGCATAGACCGTACAACTACATTAAGAAAATCTTACACACCTTATTTAGAATTGCAATGGAATTTCAAAGTTATATGAATAAGAGAAATATATATCTTACTAATGCTTTAGGCTCAGATTAAACTGTTTATAAAAAATTATATATTTTGTTAACTGAAAATTTCTGAACAACAGCACTTATAAATTGATTAATCATTTATGTTTTTTTTTTAATATAATACTTATAAATATAATTTAAGACAAATTTACAAAATTAGGAAACTAAATAAAGAAAGAAAAACATGGAAAATCTATGGTTTATTGTACAATGATATTTTAATAATTTGTGGCAATCCCCTTACACTTGACTGTTTTTAAAGTCTTGGCTATAACTTAATTGATTTTTACAATTTTGTATTTATATTTAAATTACTCAAATAGTCTTTTTTGATTTTACAGAAAGATAATAATTTATCAGTTTCAACAGATGTTTATATATATTAAGAACATTAACTTAATTGTTAGTTATATCTTTCTCTTCACTCTGAAAATTCCCATTATGACAAATATGATCTCTGTATCAACTATGTAGATGGGCTTATTTATTAGCTAATGCCTGATGTGCCAATAAGATCTCTTGCCCTAAGCACATTGTACCAAATGTAATTTTTAGAATTCTCTAAACCTGAGATAAGATATAAATATAAAAATGTGGACCTATATGAATTAATACAAATATGTACAATAAATACTAAATGTGCACACTGTACTATTGAAGCTCTTCCTAAAAAGGGTATTTTTTTATTTTTTATATTAATGCTGCAATTCAAATTATACACTCAAGTATTAACTGCATCATTTCTTTTTTTCCCCCTCTAGTTTAATGATCTGTTACTTTATCTCACTCCTGTTCAACATGGTTTATACAGAATAAATCATGAACTCCCACTGACTGGCATGAAAGTTGCAATTCCAATTCAGCAAGATTATCAGAATGAATTTAGTATTATTTCTGTTACTCGTTCATTTACTCTTGCTGCTAGGTAAGTTGGTAAAATACTGATTTAAGTTATTTCTTTTAATATTATCCTGACTTTCTGTGCAATTAATTAATTTAACACAATGTTTTAATATTTAGGAATGTCTTTAAAAAATTTGAAATATTATAAATATAGGCAGAGATTCAATAATGTTTAAATCCTTGCCTGAACATGACCCTTGAGAAAGTCTTCAGGCCAAATTCATAATTTCTTTGCTTACTGTTTATTTTTAATTTTTATTCTTTTTGCTTTTATTGA
>JAOUZG010008117.1:932555-984448 GCA_026289955.1 Argiope argentata | reverse complement strand
TGTAAGCCTTTCCAAATTTCCTATATGTCAAAATTTTTTATCCTTAAAACTTTTTGATATATTAAATCCATTAAACTATAATAGCAATTTCTTTCAAGGAAATAAAGTAATTAAATATTATCCTTCAAATTCAAATAAAAGAATTTCCATTGATAGAGACCATTTGATAAATAACATTAAGGATATTGTGTTTTTAGAAACTGGAAAGTTGGCAATATTTAAAATTTTTCATTCTAATAGCATGTATAAGGCTAGATATTTAATTTGATTTCTCCTATTCATGGTGAAGAATTTATTTTAAAATACAATTTTTAATGCGTTTTGAAACTAAGGATAGATTGCTAACTAAAATTAGTTGGTAGTGCCATTTTAATATTGTGAGATACTTCAGAATTGTATAATCCTTAATTGATTTTTCCATTCTTTCTCAAATGGCTTGTAAGTTAAGCAAACTGTTAGATTTGAGCAACTTAAAAATTTTATTTTTAAAAGTTTTTTGAAGCATTTTTTTGTAGATTGTGAATAGAATTAAAATATATATGTTCAGATCATATGTAACTTTAAAAAAATAAAGCATTTGTAAATTCATTCAGAATTAAAGACTGAGCATTAGTTTTGCAGAGCAAAATTGCTTTTTTTTTCTGTGTTGCATATATTTAATATATACATTTATTTTATTTAATAGGATGTTGCAGCTTTAAGTAGTACACCCCTTCTAGGGTATCAGATAGAATCTTTTTCTGAGGTAATTGTTTTTTGCTTATGAAAGATTTCATTTTCACTTTGCATAAAATATTTTTTTAAAATTGCTATAATAGTCCTCTACTTAAATATTTTTATATACATAAATAATAAGTAATGATAAAGATTATCAGTTAATAGAAACTTTCAATAAAATATCAAAAGAAAATATTATCCTATATAGGAATGATTTTTGAAAATCCTGTTGAGCAATAAATTTGTTTCTTCTGATGTTAACTATACATTGCACACTTTTTTGAAAATTGTGTAACTAAATAAAAGATTATTATTGTACCTTTTCCTTAAGCATATATAGATGTTAACTATTAAGCCGTTTCACTCACTATCCAGAACTGATCATCCTGTAAAGAGTTTTGTGGCCTTATTTTATTGCTGTGTAGAGATGAAAATAAATCATAATCTAGTGGTCATATAAAAGCCATTATCAACCTTTTCTAGCAATGACTTAGAAGATTTTGCTTTTATATTTTTATTCCAAACCAAATGTAGTTCTTGTGCCATTAAGAATTCAGCTATATCTCTCTCAATTTTCATGGGTTTGCAATGGGTCCATTTTTATCATGTGAAAACATAATGTTTTGGTTAGGAGGTTTTGCTGTTTCTGAAATTTGAAGGCAAAAAATTTTTTTTCATTGTAGATAGTGAGTCGCCTGACCCATGACATTTGCAGTTTGTTTTGCCAGTATTTGAAATATTTTATTAAAGTTAATATCAATTGTTTTTTGTTTGTCATTGCTCTGAAATGATGTCATCTTCCAGTTTGTTTAAAAATTCTTACTTTTAAATGATCAATCTTGCACTAAGAAGAATATCATTAAAAAAAATTATTTTTCAGTTTTGACTATTGCAATTTCGTACAACACAACTTATACAATTGTAATATCATTAAAGAATAAATATATCTCAAAATACTGTAACTATCAGTGTATAATTTTAATATGAATCTGTATTACATTAATTGTCTTTTACCACATATACAATAGCTACCTGTACTAGTGAACTTCTTATTGTAATTACTGGTGTTTTTTTAATCTTAAAATTGAAAATGAAAGTTTAAAAAGTCTTGTAATTTTTTCAAACTGGTTAATGATTAAATTAATTAAGATAAATAATCACTTAAAAAATAATAATGTTCTTGCATGATAACTTGAAATTTCTGACCATAGATTTAATTTTATCAAATAGTATTTTGGTTCACATTTAATTAGAGGATTAAAACCCAATCATTCAACCAAATACCTCATTGCAGAATTTCATGGTTGTAGTAAATGATATAAAATTGGTTGAAAAAAGATTTCAGATGTTAACAACACAAACATTTATTGCTACCATCTTAATTGCTCTATAATATAGGGCTAATGAATCAAATTATTAACCATATTTTAAATTATTTTTTAGGATTATGAAAATGTGAATATGTCTTTATTATTTCAACTTACACATCCAGGGCAGGCACCTATTATATTTCATACAGATTCAATTGGTTCAACCGAAAGGTACAAAAAAAATTATTCTAATATAAATATTAACTGCCTGCACATGTTTAAATCTGTAATAATTTTTCTTTCTTTTTTTTGTAGGTGGATTGCAGCTTTGAAAGAAGCATCAGTCTTAGAATAAAAATTTTTAATCTAAATTATTTAAAATGTACAGTTTTCTTGTGATATTGAATAAGTTTATAGTGCAGCTGAGAAAATACTTTTGAAGATCAATAGCATTCTTGAACAATTATAGCTTTAGGGAAGTTTTATTTTCTAAAGATAAAATCATAAGTCTTTAGTAGAATGATGTATAAGAGAGGATTGTTTATTTATACATTTTTTTAGTTTGTCTTTGCAGTATTTTTCCTTTCTAAGTCATTTTTAAAACATGATCTAAAATATCAGTGAATCTCAGTAGAATTCCTTTATTTAATCATACTTATGATTTGAAAATTGAACGGCTTTGTTTATAGCATAGATATGCCTTATTTATTGATTGTTGTAGATTTGTCCAATGGATAGAGAAAAAGGAAGTTACCAAAGATTGATTTTAATAAATTTATCCAGTTATTATAACTTTGATATAAAATTTGTACAAAAATACTTTAAAAATAAAACTGATGTGATATTACAATATTTTAAAAAGTGTGTAATGTATGTGTGTTGTGTGTGCAATAAAAGAAAAATTCTTAATTTATGTAGATAAAAATATTTTAATGAATTGTTGTGCGTAAATAAATTATATATTTGTTAATGTTTGAATAAAATTATCATTAATTTATCATTGCTATTTCTATTTTATAAAATTAGTGCTCTTCAGAATGTTACACTACTTTGTAAATTTACATTCATCTGCATTTAACAATGCAGCATATAGTTTAATATTTACACTACAAATCTAATATAATAACAAGAAGCATTTTTCAAGCAACATCATTCAAATATATATATATATATATATATTGAAAAATTAGATCTTTCCGCTGTCTTTTGCAAACAACATTGCATTGTGTTTGGTAAATTTTTAATCTATTTATGAAGATGAATCATAAAATTGTTCTAGTATTAGATATTTTTATACAAACAAGGAGAGGGCATTAGGTTGAAATCTGAGATTTAGTATACAATTAAAATATTTATTCATGAAAATATTAAAGTGAAATGGCCCTAAAGCTTATATACTGATAACTTGACTCCAGACTGGATGGTCCCAAAGGCATGGTTGTCTAGACAACTATCTCGTATGCAAAAGGTCAGGATTCAAAACTGGCAATTTTTTTCTTTCTTTTTTAATTTCTTGTTCAATTAAAAAAAATTGACAAATACCCCTAATTAATATGTTTTTGATTTTTTTATCACAAAATAAATCTTTATTATCAAAATACATATTAAAATAATTAAATATATATAATTATTTAAATTTAATTAACTATTAACAGATGGTTTAAATTGATAAGCAACAATAAATGTTTATTATTTAAAAATAGTAATAAATATAACATAAATGGTGATAATTATCAATTACAAATACTTACATCGTAAAAAACCCAATTCAATATACATTTATTTTTGATTATATAGAACAGGGATGCACAACCTTTTGAGGATGGGGGGGGGGGGGCAAAATATGAAAAAGAATCATGTCGAGGCCCAAAGTAGCACATGAAGGTTAAAACATACTATAAATATAAAAGCATGTCTTTTTTAGCAATATGCATCAATTAAAATTATTACTTTACCAATTTTACTCATGCACATTATGCAATAAATAAATGAATAAAACATAAAATTATAATTACCTCCCCCCCAAAAAAAGATTCTTGCTAAAAAGGTGGGAAAACTTGAAATAGAATAACAGAGGAAAACTTTTTGGTAATTAAACAAAGAACAGTAATTATTTTGAGGAAAAATTTAGTAACCAAAATTAGTAAAAATTAATGAGATGGCTGAGACTGAATAATTGATTTTATTCAGTCTCAGTTTGGTTGTGGCAATACATAGAACAAAATAAAGTTTCTTATCTGCTATTCTATTTCTTAATTTTGATTTGTTTAAATTCATTAGTGAGAAAGTTTGCTCACAAATATAAGTGCTGCCAAAAAAAATTCACATACAGCTGCATTTTGCTTTAAGCATGAAAATTCCTCAGGTAAGTCTTCATAAAATTCTAATATAGGTTTTTCTTTGAAGTGGTTTTTGAAGAAATCAGAATTTTGTAAATCAATTAAGGCTAACTGCATACTCTCATCCACTAGATTTACATCAACAGAAAATGAAGAAGAAAAGACATTAATTTTTGTTTGTAATTTGATCCTCATACTGCATTTTCAGGCAGTAGGAAAAGTGCAGAATTTTTAGTTTTCCGTTGATTTTGAAACAAACATAACTTTTGTTTAAATGTCTTTAAATTATTAATTGAAAAAGGGAGTGTTTTTTTTTTCTTGCAACTTTGTGTTTAAGTCATTCAAATGGCCTTTATGTTTGTGAGAAAAGCCAAATCACACTGGAAACTTCCTTCTTTTAACTGTCTAGTATTTCTATCATGGTCAGTTAGAAATGTAATAATTTCATCAAATAGTTCCATAAAACGCTTAAGGGCAACTCCTCGGTTAGCCATCTAACTTCTCCGTTATAAAGAATATCAGATCCGTTCTTCAGAAAAATTCTTTGAATTCCTCATGTTTGAGGGCAATACAATGAATAAAGTTACTTGCTTCAGATACACACTGCATTAAGTGTGCAAATCCTAATTCTTTACCACATAAATTTTCTTGATGAATAATGCAATGAAAATGCAACAATTCTACATCACACTGGGCAAGGCGTACTTTTAACAGCATAACCATTTCAATTTTCGTACCAGTCATTGATTTTGCTCCCTCTGTGGAAATGCTAACACAATTGCACAAGGTAGGTGCATTGCACAAGGTAGGTGCATTTAAGGTAGCTGCATTGCACAAATTTGACCAAGTGGAAAGTAAATAAACTTGATGAATAATTGTAAATTATTTATTTAGATGAAGAATCATTTTCATATTAGATTCCCCCCTGTTTATTTGAAAAAGTCTCATATCATTTTAAATTAGTCTTATTTTATTAACAACATTCACGGGCCAATTTTGGCTCGTGGGCCATAGGTTGTGCATCCCTGATATAGAATAGCCCGAATGACAATTATAGTAAAAACATTGGAAACAAAATATATTTCAATATCTTGTACAACTAATAAATGGTGATTGCCCACAAGAGCAAGGTTTCTCTAAGAGTTTCTATGGGAAAACAAACTTCGTTTTAAAATACCTCGCTTTCATCGGAAAGTTGGGCAGCATATCATTCATACCTTATCATCTTATTAAAAACTGGTGATGACAATAAACTGAATTTTTATGCTATCTTCAAAAGAATTTATTTCTTGATTTTTCGGTAATCTAGAAAGATTTCAACATACGATTCAGGTTTTGCATGCCCTGTCCAAGAGTCTATAATTAAAAGAAACTGTTCTTTTTCAACGTAAGATTTCAAACAATTTTTAAACTATACAATATAGAATTCTGCTGTTAATTTTCCAGATTTTGAAGATTTAATAATCACTTTTTCATAATTCTTAGCTAATTGATTTACTGTTTTTTCAATACCAGGACAAAAATTGCCAGTTTCTTCCTGAAGGTGTACAAATACTTAAGGCAGTATTTTTCCTGATAATGTGAGTGCATATTGTGCCATATAAGAATGGGTCACTTTCATCAAATCATGTTTTCTGATGAAAATAATTTTGCTTCCTTTTCCAGAAAGAGTTCTGCTATAAATAGATTGGTATTGACATCCTGCAACAGGGAGAATGACATGAGAATATATAGGACAGGCAAGTGTTAGATTGAAATGAAGGATCTATTTAAAAATTAATTGCATTAACTTATCAGTCTTATCAGTATTAATAACATAGTCTTTGCTGAAATTATTTATAAGATTTAATGTCTGCAATTGAAATATTGTTGCTGAAGCCAAGATTTCTTCGATTGTAACTGTTTCTATTTCTAAAATAAATGTTGTTACTTTTCCTGGTCAAATACTATGCCTGTTTTTGAATTTCTTGATCGCTCTTTTGGAAGCTTAGAATTGAAAATCTGCAAATTGTCCAGCAACAGTGAAAGCTCCCTGTTGTAAATTCCTGGTAGTTACTTGTTGAAAATTCTCTCTTACTTCAACGAAATGATCATAAGCCCATGAATTGATAATTGCATATTTATCAAATATGTTTCCTCCCTTTTTTACATCTTCCGCCCCCCATTTGGATAAGTAATCTTTCCTTTTTAAATGATTACATCCATTATTTTGTAATGATTGTAGATTACATGTAGGATGCAGTCTTGCAAAATTAATGGCCTTGATTTTACAATAAAAGGAAATATATTCAACTTCTTTTCCTCCCCCCCCATCAGGTTCATAATTATCTGATGAAAAAATATCTTCAATATTTTCAAAAAGTTCTTAGTCATATCTTTCATTTGTATGAATAAGTTTGTATCAATTATTTTTCCTTCAAATATTAAATTATAAGCATATATCCTTCATAAAAATAAGTAACATATTAATTTAAACTATCTGTAAATAGCTAATCAAATTTAAATAATTTTAACTTTTTTAAAAATGTTTCTGTATTTATAATCTTCAATAATTTTAATTTTATTATTATGTATTTCGATTATATATATTAATTTTGGGATAAAAAAATTAAAAACATATTAATTAAAAGTATTTGTAATCTTTTTAATTGAACAAGAAATTTTTTTAAAAATGGCAGTTTTGAAACTTGACCTTTTGCATAATAAACGGTTACCTAGACAATCATGCCATTGGGACCATTAAATTATATATAAGAGTCAAGTTATAAATATATATGACTTACCAAAAGTTTTAGGACCTTTTCTTCAGAATTGACTGGCCATTGGATTTTAATATTTTCATGAATGAACATTCTAAATGAATACTATAATTATACTAAATCTCATCTCGAATTCAGATTTCAACACATTCCCTCTCCTTGTAAGCTAAAAAAAATGGTAATTAGCTTAAGGTTATGGTTTGGCCTTAAATTCGAAATTTTAATGTATTAAATGCATACTATATTAGATCCAGTTAACCACATGCATAAATGAAACAATAGCAAAATGCATTATTTCAATTTTATTTACAGCAGTACTTACAAAGAAAAGTATAACTTAGATTTCTTCTTAAAATTCAAATAACTCACAAAGTTTGACTTAAATGATAAAATTCTGATAACAACTAATCACTTTATATATTTAATGATAAAATTCTAATATGGAAAAACATTGCACTGTAAATTTTTCCTACAATGACCAGTTTATAATTTAAAAATTAAGTAGATAAATGGGAAAACAGGAGAAAAAAGTCACACAATTATCACACACAAATGCACCATAATGAAAAATCTTGACTTCCAGCTGATATTGTTATCTTTCCTAAAAAATAGCATTTTTTTACATAAATATGTAAACAAAAGAAAAAAAATAGCATCATTTAAGTAGAAAATATTTTAATATTTTTCGCTTTTCTTTCTTTTCAAATATTTAGTGCATGAACAAAATAATTAAAAAGGCATGTTGCTTCCCTGGAAAAATCGATCTCTTTACTAATAATAAACATAAAAGTTTCTGCTGCATACATTTTTCTGAAATTTAAACCCACAATTTTCTTCCATTTTTAAAAAGTGAAGTTATATCATCGCAAAATTTAGAAAATAGACAAATGAAATATTTACAATGGGGCGGTAGTGGATACCACTAGGCCGATCGAGCAAAAGTGACACTTCAGCTCAAGAGATATATTATCTGGCTTATATAGCTTTCACCACAATATTTTTAATGATGTTATGGGACTATCTGCATTTAAAAAAATTATGCAAAGATTACTAATACTTAAGCAAAAAATTAGAATAACATGGCATTAATTGCCATGGTAGCCTTTAATGCCATGCAATTAATTACCATTTAAATGCCATGGTAGTAATTAATGCCATGAAATTGTTTAGATATACAATTTAGAAGAATTGTATATCTAAAGAATTTATCAATCAAATATTAAAAAAAAAATCTTAGCAAAACAGCTGGCCACCTGAAGAGATTTGTCAAATAATTAAAATTAAGTTAATTCAAAAAATACATCAGTTTAAATATGCATATAGTTATCAATGACAAGATAAATTGACAATAAGGTAAAAATTATTCCAGGTTTTGTTTACCCTTATATAAACTACAAATATGATCCTTTTGTACTCCAAAATGTAATGACATGCATTATTACACATATAAGAGTACAAGGATTCCTTTTAGTGCTTAGAAATCTTAGGAATAATTGTATTATAATTTTTAAAAATTAATATAAATTTGTGTGTTGTTATACAGCTTAAATAATCAATATATAACAAGAGAATGAAAATGATGTATCTTGTGCAATCACAATCAAACTGGACGTAGGTGCACAAGTGTTAAAAATTGTTGATATTTTTCTTCTTGGAGTTCAATTTTATACATTATTTATTAGATTTCTAAATAATGAAACTAACTTTAACAGCTTTAAAATTATTAGAAAGAAGCATAAAATGCAAATAAGAAACATGCTTGCTATACATTTGAGATGTCACTGATTTAACATAGTAGTATTATGATATATACATAAATGTATGTCAGACAGTTAATTAATCAAGATTCTCATGATATGAATTTTTGTGATTATTGCATAAATTGCAGTAAACTTTTGGTAAGCAATTATTCTAAAAATAGAGCAAAATAAACTCACTTCATTTTTTCTCCTGTTGTGTTGGTTTGATGAATTCTATCACAGATTTACAAAAGAAGCATTCTTTATGACTTAACAAATGAAGAGATATACAGTTCCTTAAAAAAGTAATATTTTTTAAATGAAACGTTATTTTCAGATCATGTGATATACCACAAAGTTAATTGGAAGTTAATAAAAAAATATACCTGCAGGACTGATGTTGACATGGATAAAAACAAGCTGACTTAGGATTGGCGTAGCATATGGTACAAACTAGATCATCATCAATTTCTTCTAATCCTCTATTTTGTTGTGCAATGTCATACTTTGAATGTAATAGCTGACAAAGCTGCTCAACTTTTTCGATTTCTTCTTTGCTCACCTCTTTATCTGAATAAAATATAATTATAAAGGAAAAATTTTTAATTCAATATTTAAAAAAATAATACTAAGAAACTTTTTTCAACATACTTTTAAATAGTAATTTTGTATGGCAATTGAAGAAAACTTAAAGTTATTTCAAAAAATTAACAACTTTTTAATGTGTTAGGCTATAGAATATATGGAGCTAGTAAAAAAGATTCCCATTTTTGGGAATAATTTTATTATTAACAATAATAAAATCAGGTTGACTTTTTTCATCACACTGAAAATTACATTAATACCTAATATCTAAATTTAAAAAAGCAGTATCAAATGGCAGTACAAAAGCTTGAATATTGCTGTTAAATTGCATTGATTTCTTCAGCAAATTGTACTGTTTTCATTATCTGATGATAAGTTTAAAGAGTTTTAATTGCAAAATTCTAACTTTAATAGATCCATTAACTTATTATTATTTATTTCCACACCATTCTTAAAAGTTACATAGTGATTGTTATATTATATATCTTTTTTTTACACAGTAGTTTTATTTATGTTCCTCTCATTTTGTAATCAGTATTTTTCACTTTTCTCTTATTTATTTTTAGCATTTTACTTTATTTTTGAAATATATTTATTTTGCAGATGTTTGCTTCTGATTTGTAAGTTACTTGTGTTTTTATATATACCCTTCACATGAATCCAGAAAAAAATGAAATTATATATTAAAAATTTGGTTTATTATTACACAAACAGAAATAAATCCTTGCCTTTCTTTGTAACAAAGCTACAATAAGTTTTAGAGAATGTATATAACAAATCTTATATTCTTTTAAATCAGCTTCTATAAGAAAATTTGAATATTTCTACAGAAAAAGGTAACTATTATTTCACTACCTGAAAAACCAATGACAAAACTAATTCTCTTGATAAAGATTTAAATACATTTCATGTTGCCTAGAAAATTTTTTTTATGTTTTAAATTAAAAAAATGAGATAAGGTTGAGCATATACTCACAATCTCTCAATGAAAAAGGTTTGCCATTTGATGATTCTTGTGAGCCACCAAGTAAAAAGTCCAAGGAAGAAGGTTGGAAAGAAGGCTCAGCAAGAAGAGCATTGATTGCTTTCTTTTGACTGAAAAAAAGAATAGAAAGATAAAACACACAAATAATAGTTTCAAGACCATAAATATTTCACCTTAGAAAAATTCTGAACTTCTTAGTAAAGGAAATTGTTTACAATAGATGTTAAAATTACAAAATTGGAAATTAAATTGGAATTTAATGCAAATTGTCTAATATGTCCAAAATAGTAGTTGTCATTAAATTTAAAAAATGCATTAAAATTTTTTTAAAAACTAAAACCTATGCCAAAATGTGTAGTTAAAAATATTATAAATTTTGGCAAATCAAGTAATAGCATTCTCCATCACTTTTTTAATAGGTCAGAAATTCCCCATATAATTACATTTTAAATTTTTAAATTTTTTTCCCTTGCTAAGTAAAAAACAAGTAATATAAAATAAAACTTTAAGTCAATTTTTACCGAGTTCAACAAAGAAAATGTTTATTTTTGTTACTTTCTCTTAATAATTACAAAACTGTTATTCTTGATTTTCTCATACTCTGTTTTACAACGGAAGAAGGGGTGCAATAACTTCTGAGGTTATGGACCCCTGAGTACCCGAAGGCAGAGGTCTGACTTCTAGCTCACACAGGTCACAAACCCTTTTTACGAAGCGGACTTCCTTCATTCATCCACAGATCGTAATTTAAAACCAGAATAGAGAAGATCGTCTCTGACAGTACTCCTAGCGATATTACTCTCGACATGGAGGATTTTGTGACCGCGACAGATTTAGCGTCTACCACACACACACAATCATTGGCTGGCGGGATCGAACTCGCAACACAAGGGATGCGAATCCAACACCGTACCAAGCAGACAATCCTTGCCTGATAATTACACTTACTATAAATAAATGATAAAAAAAAATTATATTAATGTTGAATTTTCAACGCCAATAGAGTATTCGCTACCAATTGAAACAGTGGAAAATCATGAATTTTCTACGTCAGTTGGGGTAACGCAATACAGATAAGACATTTTTAATTTTCTTTATTCCGAATTGTTTTACTTCGAAAGTACTTCAAAATGAATCGGAAAAATCGATTAATTAACGTTTAATTTTAAATGCATCAAACATTAAGAAAATAAACGGAATCGTTTGAAATAATCGGCCGAATACATGTTAAGCATAACCTCATTGATGTGGGGGGGGGGACAAACTGAATTCGTGACCTATTTGGCGGTGGGGGAAATGAGTATTTTTGGCGAGAAAGTTAGTTTTTAATTAATAAATAAAAATTTAATGAATTATTATTTGAAAAAACTGTACTAACAACAAATGTCATCCACTATAAATTTTTTTTTTAAATTTACTTTAACTTTAATTGGATGAATAAAAAGCATTTTATTAACGATTGAAAATTTGAACTATATATGCGAGCGTGCGTGTGTGTGTGTGTTGGGAGATTGTGAACTAATAGTAGGAATTGAATAACAGAAAAGCACAAATTTCATATTTCTGAATTCATAATTAAAATTTAGAATTTTTTATTGCAATAAGTACATTTTTCTGAACATTATTAAAGTTGAAAACAAGAAGACAATCATGATTAGATTTTTCTGTTTCTGAAGTTCGATCAATAAAAGATTTTTAAACTTACCTTTTTGGCAAACCATCGATTATTAGAGAAACTAATATTCCAGTAACAGCAGTTAAAATAGGAAAATGATCAATAGTTTCAAGACCAGGAATTTCCATACTAGCAACTAAACAGAAACATCCTGATTTTGAAGTAATTCTATTAAGAACTTGGCACACTAACTGAAAAAATAAATTCAACATTAAATGTAATTACATAGAAAATATTTCAAATTAGCCTATCAATTATGTTATTCACTTTTACTATAAACAGATTTATTGATATCATATACTGTTTTTTCCAAAATTAAACAAAAATCCATGAAGAATATTTAAAAAGTAGATGGAAATCATATATATATATAGATATAGTTCAAATTAGAGTCGGCTTTCTCTACGAGAACCCAGATGCAAGAAACTATTCAGTGCCTTACATTTTTTGCAAGCAGGGGGGGGGGGACATATTACTGTTGCCTGTTATTTAAACCCTGATTTTGTTTCTGCTATTTATTACTTCAGAAAAATTAGAATTTTTTTGCTATTCTTTTTCGATGTTTAGTATAGCAAGTCAATTTAAACGTTATGAACACACAATGTTGTAACAAGACAATTCTTTATTAATTTTAAATTGTTGAAAGAATGCTCAGCATTTATTATAAACTGCCAATGTTATAATAAATTTAATTAATACATTTAATATATACATTTACATAACTTAGTTAATACATTAATTAGTTAATACATAAGTTCAGTTAATACATTTAGAAATAACTCATTATAGTAATTATTTAGTTTGTGTTACAGTATAACTTGAGTGTTATATGCATCAATTTCATTCAAAATCTAATCCCGAAGCAAAACAATTATTTGGATTAGGTTTTTATCTACATCATAAATCCAAAACATAATTAAGTCCAATTCATATTTTTCTTCAACATGAATTAGATCAAAGTTTCAAATTTTTATTGCAGTGATTTATTTGAAATACTTTAAAATCTATCTTCTATCAATAAAAGAATAGTATCAGTCACAGAGTTAAAAAGTAACATCTAAATTTTTCAATCAAGTTTCCTATAATTTCAACTTCTGCTATTTTGTACATTTTTTTTTCTTTTCTTTGAATTCATTTTTTTTTTTTTTTTTGTAAAATATTCTGAAAAGATTCAAATTATTCTAAGAATGAGCTAAATTTTGTTCTTAAAATTTCATATTTCTGTTTTGATTTTATTGACTCAATTTAAAGCCCAATCAAGAACAATCGTTTTTATTTGAAATAGTTTATTGATAGTGCTAATTTTGTACAATATTTTAAATTATACTATTAAAAAAATGTTACTAAATAAATTTGATGTCATGTCTTGTATTCAATCTAACAGACTTTTAACTTCAGATACTGTTGTGTTGTTATTTACATGAATAAATTCTAGGGCTTTAAAAGTTAATTCAAATCCTATATACACTGCTTTTACAGCATTTATTTTGGCTTCCCAATGGGGGTTGCTTAATAATTAAAGGGTAATGCTTAAATGCCTTTGTAGAATTTCCCATCTGTTTGTAGACGAAGAAATTATGCAATATAAATGTTGCAATATCCAAAAAAAATTGAAATATATACTGCTGGAAGCGACATCACAAATTAATGAATTAAAAGAATATTCACAGGCAAGGCACATAAAATACATGAGGGTTTAGAGCAATTATTCTAGACTGTACACCTTTATAATTCCTATTCATTTTGCTATCATTGTCGTATGCCTGTCTACTACAATACATAATATCTAAATCAAGTTTGCTTAATATTTTCAATAGAAATTTTGCTAGTTCTTCAGTCACATTAATAAACCCTAGAATGAGATATTTATACTTCATCTTCAAAATTTACATATCTAATAAAGACTGCAGTTTTTTTAAAATTTTTATGGGAAATATTAGAAGTATAATTCATTTGGATATTACAATAAGTGGCTACCTTTCTATCATCTTTAATTTTATTAAACAATTTCATAATGAAGGAATTATTTGTACATGTATGTACAATATCCTGCATAATTCTATTTTTGTAATTTTTTATTCTGTTTATATAATCTATAAGAACCAGAACAGTATTAATTAAATAATTCGATTAAACTAAAAAATTTACCATTATTAAGTGTTCATATAATTTCACTGTTTCCTCGAAGCAGAAGATTATTACATGCTAAAAATAAAATCACATTTCTTTGAAATAGTAATTTCACAGAGAAAGATGATTCTTCTGTAAGTAATTTAAGTATCCAAGTTCTTTAATTATATTAACTTGATTTGTTATATCAACAGTCAGACATAAATTTAGTCTTTTTAATAATTCAATATGCAATAAATGAATTAAATGGTAAATAGAACACTCATGATCTTGAATTACAGTTGATAACTTTCTGAAATTATTATAAACACCTATAAATCATATAGATTTTTCATTTACTCTAGTAAATCATATACAACATAAATGAATATCAAATCTTGAATAAATCAAACAGCTCTCAAGCTGCTTGATTTGTTCAAGATTCATTTAAAACTTATGTTATAGTGTTTGGTCATAAACCTTGATCACTAACATGAACTTGACCACATTTGTTATTGTCATTTCTGTTTTTTGATTCAATCCTATTTGTGTAAACATATGTTTCTTTAAAAAATTTTACAATTTCCACACTTTTATAGTAAGATTGTGTAATTTGTGCAAAACTTTCTTTGTCAGTTTAAGCTTGAATTATAGCTTCTGAAGTCGAAGAAATTTCATTGCCAGAATTACTACATAGGTAAGAAAATAGATCTATTTGTAACTTTTTGAAATTTCTTTCTTTTCTGCTAATTTTCTTTTTATCCTTTAGAGTCTTGACAGCCAGAAGAATAATTTTTTGGTATGGACACTATTAAATCTAATACATATTAAATATTATTTGTATGAGTTATGAAAGTAATACATGCAATTTGGCTTAGTAGGTGAGATAAATTACCATTCTTTATCTATATTAATAAAAATGCAACTTGAAATGCGTTGCTAAGCGCAAAACTGGAGAACGGCTCGACCGATTTGGCTAATTTTTAAAAAAATATTTTCGTTAAGACATGAGGATGGTTCTTATGGAGAGAAAAATGAAAAAACTGCGTGGAAAATAGTTAAAACGACACTTTTCTTACTTTCCCACCAAAAATCTTCATTTCCTTCCCCCACACCAACTGAGTTAGATAGCAGGAAGTAATAAATTATGATTTGTTTAGAAAGAAATAAGCCAAGTCAGTTAATTTTTATTCATAGATAACAAGATGTTTAAAAAAGAAAGAAAATAGTTGCTTTTATTATTAGTCGGTATGAATATTTAATCTATGCCTGCTCAAAATAAAGTCTGGGCAGCGAAGAAAAAAGTAATAACAAAGCTAAAAAAGGGTTTATAGAAAGAAAAGTAGTGAAGAAAAAAAGGATAAAAAAGAAAAGAAGGGTGTGTGTGTCACCATTATTTCGTCTGTGCGCGGCATTTTCCAAGCTGTTTTTAAGCTTTTGCATCTCTTGAAAATCAATTGTGTCTTTATTTGTTTAGTGTGTTTACATTTATGAAAATTTGAATCTCATTATTCTATAAAAACAGAATTTTAGACCTTTCCCTCCACCATTTAAGTAAAATATCTATTCCGGGGCAATCATTGCTCGGATAGAAAGAGAAAGGTGAGTAGTACAGTGAACAGATCATCTGAAGAAAATAATAATAAATAATACTATAAATGAATTATATGATTATCAAAATTTGTTTGGTTTAAAAATATTTTGGTGAAAAACCTGTTATGAGACACAGCTACATAAAATATTAGCTAGCATTAATACTGGCGAACCGACTAGTCGCCAAAGGCGGCTAGTCTTTATAATATATTTCACACTTGTACTAAACTGTAATATATTTGTAAACTTCGTTTATTTCAAATCCTATTAATTGTTTCAGCTAAATTTCTTCCTTGCTTTTCTCCATCTTGCAATTTATTATTTTAGTTCTGATCAAGGAGAGGCCCTTCAATCACAGGGTCCCAGGGATAGCATTCATCGCACCCCTTAGATGGCTTGTTCTGAGTTTAATGAGCTCATTGTCATGCATATATATATATATATATATAAAAGAAGAGAATTGTGAGATCTACATCGGTATGTATCTTCAAGTAATGTTTTCTAGTATCACCTCCATAACAGTACAAAAATTTATAAACATTAAATTTAGTGTGCTAGAATCCAGAATATTTAATAATTTTGAAATGTCATTTAAATGAATTAATATCAAAATTTTCTTTGACAAATTTAATCCATCATATTCAAAAGTTAATAATCAGCTTCAGGTAACCATACCTATCTTATGCAGTATCTCTATTTATAAATGAAAAAAGGTTTGAGATCTTACTGGAAATAAAAAATAGGAACATATAAGCATCAATTACTGGATAAACTGACAATACATTAAATTGACTGATATACATTTTCTACTGACAGAGCACACAAAATAATAAAAAAAAAATTTAAAAGATAATCCCTTAATTATAATTACTTGACAAAGTCTTGTTAAAAATATTTCAGAAGATGGTCTTGATGGGTCAGTGAATAATTGAGGAACCAAATGTACACACATTTCTAAGACTCGCAGCAATCCTAATGCTAAATCAAAACAAGTTGCACAAATTTTCAACTGCCTTGAATCAATGAAAACTCTTTCTGGTCTATTGGAAGCATTCTGTATCTAATATAAAGAAAGAAAAAACACAATTTAATTTTAAAAAAATAAGTAAGATAAATAAATGTAATTTTTCTCTCCTTTAAAGTACATATGAACATCAGTACTAATAATGAAAATAGTAAACTGATAATCTATGATACAAAAATTCTTAGGTGCAGAAATTTTAAAGTAAGCATATTTAATTAATTAATATCCGATATACACAGTTGATTCGGTGAAGTTATTTTCAATTTGTTTTTGTTATGAAAGAAAAATTAACAACTTAATTATCTTTTAATTTTCTGGATAGGATCTTTCTATCCAATAAGAAATCATCCTGCAGGATGGGGATTTTGTGTCACTAAATCTAACTTTGGAAGAAAAAAAATCACAAAAATTTAAGTTTAAGTCCTAATGTCGTCATTAGATTATTATTTCATTTATAATTTGGTCTCATAACTCCTTCACAAATCAAGTTTTCTTACTATAATAAACCAAAACCATGGCTTTTTGTCTTAAAAAGAGAAATATACAAAATGTATCTGAAATCTACCAAAAATAAACAGAACTTAGCGTAATACCCAAAGACTGTTTATGGTTACACAGCAATAACAAATAATAATAATAAATAAATAAAAATGAAGAAGAAAAGAATTCAGATCAGGATCAGGAACGTAAATGATTCTATGAAGTGGAACGTTACACAAGCCAGCTCTGTTCATTTGCATTAATCTTACCCACTCTGGGTGAATGGTAGGTTAGGAACAATTTGCAAAACCTTAGGATTTGTAGTCGAGTCACACAGCCACTAGACTAAAGTAATTAATCAATGTGAGTTGTTGTTGTTGGTGTTTAGCTGTTGTTTCTAATGCATCTGACGAATTTTACTACCGGTAGAGAGTGGAGCACCAGCTGTATAAAGGTTGCAGGTCACCATTGTGAGTGAATGATAGGTTAGGACCAAGCTCCTAACATTACAATTTGTAGCTGAGTAACATAGACACTAGAAGAAAGTAATTACTCCTGCCAGAAGTTGTTATCTAGTTTATGAAGCTTTCACCACACCACCTTCCCTGCAATAGCTGATGAGTAAAATACCAAAGGCTGAAGAGAAAACTGAAGGACAGAATACTAAATTTCAAAACTAATGAACATGGGGAGCCATCTAATGGTGTTTAAAAACTTTCGATTTAGAATGCATATATACATCACAGTTCTATGAGTTCTACAAGAAATGCATGGGAGGCACACCCGGTTGTGAGAAACATTCGATGATGAAGCAGATATGGCACACCCAATACAAAAGCGTTAAGACCGTATTTTAGTAACTTTGAAAAAGATTTACAGTAATATAACATAGCAAATATTAGAGCAAAAGTTATAATTATCAAATACCAAATTAACCTCTGAAAGGTAAAGAGGTAAACATCATATGCACAGTAAACATTTAAACTATAATAAATAATTTTTTTAAAAAACATGCAATAGCATACAGATAAAAATTAAAACACTAAACAACAACAATACTAAACAGCTAGCACAAATAAAAAATTGCACACATTCAAAACTCAGATAAATAAATATGGAAAATGAAAACAAATATTGACTGTGATGATTAACCCTTTTTAAGGCTGTGGTAATTATCTCACCACCACCTTAAAATATTTTGAAAATATTGTAGCTCCAAAACTAACTAGAAACGGACAAAAGTGTCATGTTCAACATCAATATTACTTTGTGTTCAGCTCCTTGTTATGTTGTTTCACCAGAATAATTTGAAATGATGCATTTGGTAATTTACATTGTGAAATAACTAATAATAAATAGTTTTACAAAAATCATATTTACTTGTGAAATTATTTATATTTCATATTTTTCTATTGAATAAGTTAGTAAAATGTCATTGCTAGTTTGGGACGGTGGAAAATACGTAGTTTCCACCCCTGTAATAAACTACAAACACAACAACAAAATTCTAACAAAAATACTTTTTTTGGTCATAAATGAGCTTCTTTTTTCCAAATATAACGTAAAATGAAAATTTTGAAAGAAAACAGCTTGTGCCCGTTAAAGGGTTAAAACAACAAATCAATACTGATTAACTATATAAAATATAGTATGTGTATCAATTAACTATAAATATAACTGCATCAATAACAAATAATAATGTAATTGTTATGATAAAAAAAAATTCTATCACACAAACTTAATTATCAAGCACCTTTTTATTTGAATTTTAAAAACTTTTTTTGTTTAATTTTTAGTTATATGTCTTATCATTGGGCTGAAATTTAAACCATTTTCATTGTTTCCTAAAATATTTAATTGCATGATGTTTTTTTCACCATTGATAGCTGAGAAAAGAGATTGTTTAATATTTATATAGTTTACATGAGGAAAATAAAGTGACAATACAATTCTGTAAAGATTACAAGGGCAATCGATTAAACAACTATTTTTTTTTTTAATTCAAGCATAGCTGAAAAGGAATTAATAAATTTGAAAATACAGATATCCCAACTTTTAAAATTCTACTGCACATAACAGAAAGCATAAAAAAAGTAAAATATGATTACACTAATTTGTATATTTCATTTTTTTAAAGCTTTAAATGACTTATTTTGTAATAAAAAATGCTTACCTCTTGAAGCATTCCAATAAATTCAGAAAATGCCCAATTCAACTGATTTAAGACACTACTCATAAATGATGCAGCAGATTCAGGATTTTCTAACAACCACTGACTAGCATGTTCTAGAAAGACTGGTGATGGACAAGGAGCTAAAATGAAAAGAGAAAGAAATAACAATTTAAACAGATAGATTATGTTTATGCTACCAGATCATATTATTTATTTTTCCTTTATCAAGTAAACTTAAAATTCTGAAGACATTTAACATGCATAGATCAACTACATGCACTGTTTTTATCAACAAATAATTATTTTCACAAAACTGTAAATGAATATCAATAACTTAATACATAGTAAACAACCCATACTTTATGGAACTCATTAAGTGTGTAAGCTTAACATCCAACATGGAGTAATTAGCTGAACATGAACATGATCTGTTCCAAGAGTTAGGAGAAGATTATATAATGAAATTAAATTATAAATGCAAAAACAATAATACAAAGAAAAAGAAATATAAACAGCAGCTTACTTTGGGAAATAGTTGGAAAAGCTTCTGGTAAAGGAATAGATTTACAACTCATCTTTTTTGCTAAATGTGGTGATATCGAGTAGCGAAAAGCAAAGCCACAACCCTGAAAAGTAAGAATGGCAAGCATAAATATTTTTGAGAGCAAATGATGCAAGAATTATTTTGTGCTCTACACTTTTAATGAAATGAAATTTCTTTGACAAAATCATGATTATACCACTTAAAATGCCTCAAAGTAACTAACTTCAGGCACTTGAGAAAAAGAATAAATTTATGTCAATAACAAAGAAGAAAAGACAACTGTTCACTTTCCACAGGGCGTGCCACTTGAACTACAGGTATTAAATTTGGCAAAAATATAATTTTGGGAGTGAAAATGTAAACTCTGGAATAAATCTGTAGAAATAGATTTGTATTAATTAAAAATAAATTAAGATCTTGGTGTTTTCAAGAGATAACACCCAAAAATTTATTATGCCCAAATTTAATTTTTACATAATCACAGTTTATAATATTGCCTTTTTAATGCCATTTTTTCCTAAACTGTAATAATTTTTTAATATTTCTGCATAATTTATATCCATAATTTTAAAAGTAGCAAAAGAATTCAGTTGTTTTCATAGTATCATAGAACAGTTAATTGCATGACTCTTCTACTACTGAAATCCAAAACAGATTTTGCTTATATTTTTCACATTGCATGATGAATTACAAAATGAGATTTTTAATGGCATCAAGAAGTAATGAGACTCACCTCCCTTAAAGGATTCCACTTAATAATAAATAAAGTGAGATTTTTAAAATAACATAGCTTTGATGCTTATTATTAGTTGATGCTATGTTTAAAAACACTTTGTTGTGAGAATTATGAAGTTATTTAATTGAAATTATACATGAACAATACTCTAGCCCAATCAATTAGTTACCAATGTAGCTAGGGAATGCTTACTACCTTTAAATACTAATTGCATATGTACAAGTAAAAAAGCTTGTTAATTAATAAAAGTCTTAATTTTCTCTTTTGTTACTGAACTCCGATATTACCGGCAATATTCTTTCAACAATTTGAGTATTTCAAGAAATTTATATAAATTATAAAAAAATTATTGCCTTAATAAATGTACTTAAAGAAATTGTGTGTTATCTTACTTTGTGAACATACTGTTTAGCAAAAATCATAAATATTGCTAGATTTTTCAAATTACTGATTATTTCACCTATAATTCTTCAACGTACAAAAATACAATACAAATGTTGGATTATAGAAATCATAGTTGCAAAATTCTTTTTCTTTTTATTTAATCTCAGGAGCACATCATTCAACAACAGCAATTTTTGAAATGCATTCTAGATTTTTTTTTCTTCTTGTTTTAAATTATTAAGTAAGTTATCGTTCATAGTATTCCTTTATTAAAAATTTCTAATTAGGACTAAACAAAAAGCTTTCATTCTTGTAATGTTCTTAAATGAAAATGAAAAAAATTGATATTTGTAGATGGCAAAGAAATTTTTTTTAAATACACACAATATCACACCAACGACAGAGCAAAACTTTGGTAAAAAGATTACTGCACCATTCAGCATATAATTTTTTGGAGTAATTTCTCAAGTATATTTAACAAAAAATTTTTACTACTAAAGTAGATGCTGCATGTAAAAAAATTGATAAACATGGAACAAAATGTTTTTATATAAAATATTCTAATTAAAAATTCAGGAAAATGTTACCTTCCATAACCTTATTAATATCCAGTTTGACTGGGCCCATGCTCGATTTTCGTATGGTTGAAGCAATGCTTTTGTCATTATTAGACGACTATTAGAAGAAGAAAAAAATTAAGACAGACATTCAGGAATGCCAACTATTAATTTTAAAATACAATAAGTAAATTAATATGGAATATCAAAACATTCCATACATTTGAAAGAACTGACCTATCTGGATCCATGCTTTCAAGTGCTTGAAGAGTGGCAGGATAACACACATATGATGCCAAGGCTTGAACTAAACTATCTTTCAGTTCTAAAATTAACAAAAATTGAATGCTTAAATATTTTCTAATGAGAAAAGATATAAACGAAATACATATTTATTTTTATAAAGCAAATAAACCAAATACCTGCATTAACAACCCGCTCATCTGAAAAGTGATGAGCTAAAAATGATCCATATTTAATAAGGAGCTCATGATGACCAGCAAAAGCTGCAATAAAAAGAATGATTTATAAAGTTATATTGTTAAGTAATTTCCTTATGTTTTATCATAAACAGTACAACTATTATTAACTAAAAAAAATAAAATATTAAAAATTATGGCAATAAAATATTTTCAAAAGATAACCAAAATGAAAATGTAATTTCTGTAGTTTGGAATACAGAAATAAAGTTAAGATAAAATGATTCCCTCCCCCGTTTTATGCCAGAGTGAGAGAAAGGAATAAATTAGATAACTGTTACACTTATTTAAAATTGCATTTCTGCACTAAGAAAAAAGTTTGTAAACAGTAAAGGAAAACTTTTAATTTAATTACAGCCTTACACCTTTGTAAGTCTCCAATGATAACAATATTAAATCAATTAATTCAATTATGTAGAAATTTTAACTAAAATTAAAAATTTTCATATAGCTATTATATTTATAGTAAAACCAGATACAAAATATAGTTTACATTTTAATATCCTCATTAGAAAAGATTTTTAAAAAAGCACCTGAAAATAGATTTTTTTAAAGTAATTATATTGAAGATTAATAATTAGTACTATTAGTACTATTTGCTATTAAGAAATAATTCAACTTGTAAGACAAATTTCAAATAATAAGTGTTATATAAACTTTCAGCCTAAAATCATTTTCAGTAGCTCTTAACAAAAAAAAAAAAAAAAAAAAAAAAAAAAAAAAAAAAAAAAATCTGCATCCCAAAATGGAAAGTTATATATATAAAGTGAGTGAAGAAGCTTTTGCAAATTGGTGCATTAAGAAATAATTGTAGTTGTAGTATTGACAATTAGGAGAAATTTCAACCTAGCAATGAGATAAGACTTTGCTTTCTTTATATTATTGCTTTCATTATTTTTAAGTAATATTAGAAGCAAATAAATAGAATGGGCATTGAATATAAAGATACTTTATATTTTTAAGGTGCATAAAATAAAGAATTTATTTGAAATTGACTACAGGGCACTAACATTTTTAAAAATTTTCATTTACTTATTCTGCATTAAATTCACAACAGTTTAATAGAGTCAAGTTAAAAAAAATACCAGGTAAACTGTCTGAGGCAGCTGGAGGAAAGAAGTTGCGAAGAGCATGGCAGCATTTAATGCATGCTTCAACATAAAAGTCGGGAACAAACGAAAACAAAAGCCCTGTCTCTGATGCCTGAGATAAAGTTCGAAGCAGAATCTGCAGTAGCCAATACACATCGGCTTGCCTATCCTGAAATTAAAAATCCCTTTATGTAAATTTTGTGCATTAATTTAACAAATAGTTTCAGTATAAGAAAAATGAATAAAGTATGTATACCACACAACTTTGTTAAAAATTAAACAAAATCAAGATTTTCTTTAAATATCTAAATTTAGAGGTAAGCAAATAAAGAATACTGGAATTAAAATATCAAATTTCATGAACAAATATAATTTAAAATCACAAATATCTTCAACATCAGGCATTTCTTCATAATCTACTTAAATGACAACTTCCATTTTAGGGACGAGCTATTTTAATTAATGAAGAATCCATTGAACACTTGATGTTTTTTAAAATTAAATTTTGTATCCAATTACTGTGTTTCTGAATGATTTAAATTCAGTTTGTATATTTGAAAAGCAATTACTTATTGCCTATATGATGCACAGACACAATGGTTAAAACAGAATTTAAACTTAAAAACAGAGTTGGAACTACTAAAGAATAAGACAAATTATTTTGAAGAAAATCAAATTCTTTTAGACTATATTCCGTTTTTTAAAAATAATATTCAATCTTTTTGTTTGAATAAAAAAAATGTCCATAATTCCAAACTAGGTTTGGAAAGAATATAGTAACAAAATTAGGATAAATATAGTAAGACCATAAAAAAATTAAATCATAAATTCTTCAGATGCCAGCATTTATAGAACTAAGTAACAAACAAAAATTAAAGATATTGTTTTTAACGGAAAACAGCATTAAAGTCTGCAACAAATTTATTTTGCCATAGAAACAGAAAAACACAAAAATAAAATATAAGGATATTTGAAATAATTGTTTCTTTTATAAATGCTCCTAATTTTCATATAAAACAAAAATAATATAAAAGAAAGCTTTAAAATTTTTTTTGCATTTCTAATAATTACTCATTGTATATATTCTTGATCAGATAGACAATATTCATACAGAAGTCCACTCTATTAATGCATGAAGCTTTTACTGTATATTTATAGTTTCTTTAATGTTGCATATAGAAGAATTAAGATAGTATCTACAAAACATCTCAAAGAAATAGAGACTCAAGAGATTCAATTCAAAAGATTTAGATGATAACCAGCAGAATATATAAGAGGTTGTCCAGCATACAATAGTGTCTCTCTGAACATGTTTTATAATGTCCGATATAAAAAAGACTATCACATGGAGGTATGCTGTGTGATATAGGGAAGCGTTATAAAAGAATTCTCATGTACACAATTATAATTTGCAGCTTCTTTCTGTATAGTGTATGTGCTATTTTATTTGTTAAATAGAAAGTTGTAGCGATTTGTAATAAGTATAGTTACTTTAAATAATCTGTATAGTTACTAAAATAAATCTAAATAGTTACTAAGTATAGTTACTAAAAATACAGTAATTACAAACAAAATATGGTACAAAAGATTTCAAAATAAGAAGTTAATCTTGAAATTTGAAGGAAATATACTACATATTGACGCTTGAATCTAAATTGATATAGAATGGGAATAATATTCCAAATAACAACAAATAAAATCAGAATAATAAATAATACATGAAATTAAAATTATTATTACAAATTAGATCAACAAACAAATTGTTTATAGCTTTTAACATACACTTACTGAAGAATATACAACTGAAGATATCCAGGCTTGATGTCGACCTTGCTCCACCAGTTCTTCAAGGAAAACATTTTTTGCAAGATTTAATTCCTCCTCTACATCACCTTTTTGAACTTTAAGTCTTTTTTCAATTTCTTTTAATGCATGTCTATATTCATGCATAGTATCACGAAGGGCACACATCTACACATAAAAGAAGTAATTTGAATATTAATGATAGATTTGGTAAAATTTTAAAATTAAAACTGTAATAAATTAATGGCAACAATAGATATCAGAAACATGACTTATTACATTTTCTATGTTTCTTTGTAATTTATGTTTTCATTGTTCACGATTTGATGTTTCAGATACTTTAGACATCTATTGAATATTAGAGTATAAAATAACTAATTTTTAAAATTTTAGAAATTAATTCAAAGTAGTTTTGTATTATTATAGATATAATACAATAGAGTAAAAATAATTTTTGAAGAGAATTATAGTAATTTTAATAAGGTTTATAAATATTTTAATTGTATGTAGAATTAAAAATTGTAAGATATTTAATTAATTCTTGTTTAGCAAATTCCATTAACATTTGCAGATGCTACTTATGATATTGTATATAAATAATAAATGTCAAATTATATAAAGAATATGTCCTTGTAGGGATTTGAATTTTTATGACTTAAAAATCAATAATAACTACAAACAAAATTGAAATGGATAAGTACTAGTTGATTCAGTATTGCACAGTTTGCAATATTTTTTGTAAAACTCAATGGGAAAATCAAATCAGATGTAAAACTTTTATCAATTATATTTTAAAAAATATGAATAAAAAAGAAATGCAGGTAAAATTTTAAAAATTTCAAATGGTATACCTTTTCTAATTGCCTATGCGCAGCAATGTGATAAAGACGAATGATTCCATCCAGAAGTTCAATCAAAGTTCCAAAATTATCTTTATCACCAGCATGACGAAGATGCTGAGCTTTTGATTTTTCAGATTTTAGGAGTTTTCCTTTTGAAAAATATTAATACATCCAATCAATACATCAAAACAAGAAAAATATTATTCACATTGATATGTATAGTTCATCAATCCATTATGATAATAAAAATGTATACTTTATGCTATGATATAATTTTAATCAAACAAAGATAAAATTTGGATGATAAATCAGTATAAACATTTAAATAAATATAAGAGATGAAAGCTATTTCAATTTTCAAACATTAATATTTTAGTATAAAAATAAAATATAACAATCTAAAAGTAAGTTATTGCATCTAAAGAAATGCTTTTTAATACCTATGGGATCATTTTCAGCAGTAGCTTTTTCCTTACTAATTTCCTGGAGAACAATATCTTGATATATTCTCATAAGATGTGATTGAAGTCCACCAATCCTTTGCACTTCAGTATACTGAATTGAATTATCATAAAATGAGCTGCAAGGAACACTTAAACCTAGAAAGGAAAAAAAAAGCGGGGGATATGATTTCAAAAAGATTATCAGAACTTTACTGGGAAATATTCAAGACTTTAAAATGAAGTTAAATTCTAAAATCTGCTAAAGAATGAAGGATAAATTTTTTAAAAAGTTAAGTCCCAGTAACTAATAATAAGAAATCCAAAACTATATCCTAGGGTTATTTAACTAAGTCAAAGAATTATATATATCGACAAATTTAGCAAAAATTGTTATGATATCATACTACACATGAATTGGGATTAAATATATATTTACTCTCGCAAAAAAAGTATTAAATTACATATTTAAGTAAACACATGAACTTTTGGATGATTTTTAATTAACTATTAAAGTAATTTTAATTAAAAATGGCAAAATTCACAAAACATTTTCTTACCATTCAAATCAATGCCAGAGGCAGAAACACATATTCGAAGGAGAGATATAAGGCGATGAAAAAAAGCTAAAGCTACTGGCAATGGACATAAGTGCACTACAGGAACCTAAAACAATAATAAAAAAATAGTCAAAATAGTTTAAATATCTTTTACAGATTATATTTCAATAAATTTTGAACAATTATATCATTTCAACAATTTTTAGCATTTATAATGGGAATGTTCACATAACATAATTACACGAGCTCCTCCTGAATTTTCTTTCAAGAATTCCCGCAGCTTAGCCAAAAATATACATCTGCTACACTGTCCCTGAAATTAAAAAAGTTTTCTTCAGAAAACACTTACAAAATATTTTTTATAAATTTACAATTTAAAATATCATTTCTAATGCATAAGAAAAATTATTTAAAGTGCAAATTGAAAATTAAAATAGCTGAATATTATCTAGCTTTAAATAAATGAATGGCGATACTGATTTCATTAAAGAACTTAATTCAAAATATACATATAAAATGATAAATTGCTATAATAATTTATAAGGTAATATGTTAGGTTTTACAATTTAAAAGATTTGACAAATGTTATGTTTTAGATAGGTAATATGTCAATTGTTATTGTAGAAAATATTGGGTGTATAACTTTGATTCTACCATTTTTCGATAGAGACTGCAGCAGTAAATGTTGGTAAAAATTGGCAGATCAAAAATGCACTCAATAAGCATGGACTTCTGTCAACAAAACAACAGTACTACATAAGTGATTTATTTTTGCATCACAAATTTATTCTTGATTGAAGATGTCAGTTTTCAAGTCAAATTCCCATCATATGGAGAAAATTTCAATTTTCTGCTCCCATTTGATGGAAATTGCAGCTGAGATGTTTCAAATGCTTTTTTTTTTTCAATGAACTTTGACGTACTTTCAATGAATTGACACTTAATTAAAAAAAAACAAAACATGTGGTGAAGGATTTCAAAGCTTACAGAGCAGTGATTTTGACGCCAAGGGCCCACATAGTTGTGGAAAAGGAAAAAAAAATGAATTAAAGGCATTATTTGATGAAAACTTGTGCCAAACAAAAGAAAAATTGGGATTGGTATTGATCCAACAAATTGTTTCACAATCCCTCAAAGCTGTGGACATTATTCAGAAGCAAGGAAATTGAGTTCCATACGAAATGAAGCCAAGAGATTTAAACATTTTTTTTGTTTGTGAAAAGCTGTTTTAAAGATAGAACCAGAAGGAGTTTCTAAATTGTCTTGAGTGAGTGAAGTGAATGAGTCCATCTCAATGATTCTAATTGCAGAAAATCAAGGAGAATGTTCCGTGTCTCCAAAATCCAAACCTGCCACTAGTCGACGGTCTAACCAAAGATTTATGCTACCAAGAGTATATTCTACATTTGGTAGGAGCAGCTGGGTATGATATATTTCGTTGAAACTAAGTGAAATCATCATAGAAGATCAGTATTGAGTACAATTCATGCATTTGAATCAAGCCCTGAAAGAAACAATATCACTATCAAGAGAAATACAATTAAATTATCCTCTAGCATGACAATGCTCAGCCACATGTTTCAAGACAGGTCAACACAAACTTGGAAATGGGAGGTCTTATCACATTTGGTATACTATTTAGACAATTTTCTTTTCAAATGTCATTTCTTTCTATCGACAGCACATGGCCTGGCTGATCAGTATTCAAAATATGGATCATTTGTGAAACATTTTACGAGACACATTGTTTTTTTTAGATAGTATACAACAGTAACCAAAAAGATGTGAAAAGATATTTGTTAGCAAAGAGTATTGCTTTGTAATATGAATAATTAATTATTTTTTTAAGAATAAAGGAAGAAAATTTTCACACCTAATAATAATAATAAATAAATAAATTCTGATTATTAATACATTTAAGTATTTAAAACTATACATTTTTGTTTCATGATGAAAGAATTAAATTATTTTAACATTAAATTGATCTCAAAAATTTAGTTAATATAATTGCACAAAGTGAGAGTACAATTTCAGTAAAAAAAATTTGAATCAGGAAATCATATTTCATAAAAATAAGCCAGCTTTTATCTGAAATAAGACATTTAAAAATTAAATTTCAACAAATTTTAAAAACCTGATAGACATTTGATGCATCAAAAAGCTCTAATAAAATCTCCAGTTGAACAAGTTCCACTTCTAAATAGAATAGAAAGAAAAAATAAAATTGTTAAATTATTGTAAGAAATTTTAATAAAAATATTTTGCACTTCCAAATCATCAATTTAAAATGACTAAAATATTACATCAAAAATTTAAACAAAATACATAAATAATAATAATTTAATTTAATAACATTTTTAGAACTTGAAAAAGATATTATTGCAAATTTAATTTTCTGTATTTCACAACTCTGTTTCTCCTAATGAAGATAATAATATGTGCATGGATGATATACAGAACAGACTACTAGACCTAGAACTACCAAATTGGATACATATATATTTCAAAATAAAATTGTACACTTTGGTAAGATTTTTTTTTGAAATTTTAAGTTTTAAAATAGTAAAAATTAAGCATTATTAAAAGTTTTAAACAAATAAAAGTTATTTCCCCATAACTTATGATAATATAGCACCAACAATGATTTTTGCATCTTAAAATTGAAAAAAGTATTTTTATTGATACCATTTTTTGTTTTGCTGTATAATTTTTTTATATATTTTTGATTAATTTTTAAAATACATTTTAGGTATATTTTACAAAAATATTTCATTGTTTGAAATCAAATAGTTTTTATTGTTACTTTTATTTTAAATTGGCTTCCCCCTACTCTCATTGTTGATTATAAAGATTCAGCTTATGTTTCTATGTTTAGTAGATTTCAATATCAGATATGAATTCAATAAAATTTTTGAAACACAACTGCATTTGCTAATAAAATTTAGTTTGTATACAAAATTGAGTTTGCAAAAGTGAAGAATATTTAAAATGGGCCTATTTTTAAATAGTTGTTGATCCTTCTTTGGATATAATCAGATATATAGACAGTACATTTGGGAAACACAGAATAATAAAAAAATAATGTAAAGATTCTGAAATATATGAGCTGCATCATTATAAAATTTTGTTTAAAATATTTTGATAATAAAGTTAATAAAACTAAGTTATACAAAATATTTCATTGAAATTTTCAGCAACTTTATTATAAAAAACAACAACCCCCAATTACTCACAAAATGCAGATAATTTGAAATCATACAGAACTCGGCTGAAAGAAGTGACCTTTGAAAAATTCAGCAGTTATATATTTCGCAATATCATTTGTAATTTGTAACAGTCATAAGTAAAAATGCAATGTTCAATTATTGATTCAAATTTAAAGATGATAATACAATAACAGAAACATGAAAAACAATAATTAAAAAAATCAAACCACTTACCTTTCACTACTAATTTCAAGTGAGTACAAGATTTTTGATAACATGCTTTCCTAAAGAGTTCCTCATCAGTCATCTAACAATTAAAAATGGAAAGTTAGAATTATAAATGAACTATTTTTTTAAAAAAGGCAGTAACTCTAAAAATATTTAACCTGCTGAATAAAGTATAAAAATAAACTAACTTCTTGTTTGAAATCCAGCCAAACTTCAGGTACCACTTCAGCTAAACCATTTTTGTCCAAAGGCTTTACTTCTAAAAATACTGGAAACTTTATCTTGTCAAATGTGAATAAAATTAAGGCTTATAATGATTTTAATGTTGAAATACAATTCACTACAATATATACATATTTTAATAAAATGCTTGTTGAAAAGTGTAAGCAGCAATTACACAGTCAAAATAATAAAACTAAAGTTAGTCATCCTCAAAGATAAAACACAGGCAAATTTTTGAATAAATTCACAAAGGTTAAAGAATGCATATAATTTTTTGTGAGGGTGCTTTTGTGTGAAAATATTTATAAATGAAAAAATATCGAAAATATTCAATAAAATATATAGATTGAAAGAATAGTATGAAGCTTCAAAAAATTTAATGCAATAACTTAAGATAGAAACATAATTTCTAAAAAACAGCATCAAGGAAAATATTTATCATTTGAAAATCAGAAATTACAAAATCATAATAGATAAAAAAAAAAGTCTAAAACTTTGTAATTGGAAAGCAAAACAAACATTCTAAATCACATTATAAAAAGTATCATTATGAGGCTGATGTGAGAAAGTATTGAACAAAACAAAACGCTAAAAGAAATTCAGAATCTGAAATTTAAAAAAAAAATCCTTTAATTCAATAAGTTAGAGTTCAAAAGCTAATTTAAAAAAACATGTGACATTAAATTACAGTTAAATTAAATTACAGAAATTACAGTATGATATTAAATTAAGTGAAAATCTAACATGAAATTAATGCAGTTAATATATGTAGTAAAGTATTTCAAAAATGCAAACAATGCAAAACTCAGTTTTAACAATGTAAAAAAAATATGCGTAAGATTTCTAATGATTACAATAATCCTAAGTGTTTTACAAATCATTATTTTTTTTAAAAATATTCCTCGAAAAATATATATAAATGGTAATATGTTATCATTAAAAATATAATTTTTTTGAATTTAAAAATGGTTGAAAAGTAACTTTTGAGTGATAATATCTTTGAAAGACATAGAAACATTAAAAATCTATTTATCTAACTTTAATGAATTAAAATTTTAACTATTTTCCAGATTTTGAAAAGCCAACAGTGATTTACCTTTTATTTTAAAAGGCAGATGTGACAAATTTTATCTAGATGCATATTGTATATTCGGCAAAAGAAACAAAAATTTATTGTAATGTATTTCAAATATAAAGACAGTCTGCTTTTATTAAAATACATAAAAACATTAGGTAGCATATATATATATATATATATATATATATATATATATATATATATATATAATGAACTTAATGTATATAAATATAATTACTTTTAATATTATATAAGTTTATGTAGATCAAAAGGATAATATATTTGACATTTTTATGTTGATTTGAGTACAAAAATAATCCACTTATTTCAATTTAAATGCACATTATAACATAAATAAGACAAAAGGATATAAAACATTTTGTAAAAGGTAGTGCTTAGTTGGAGTATGCTGCAAAAGTGCTAATGTTAAAGCTAAGTATTTCTTTTGTTCATAAAATTCAGGCGTAGCTGGTGCAAAGCGATATCCAGTCAAAAGAGCAACAACTATAAATTCTAAACATTGGTGTAATTCATAAGGCTAAAAAAAGAGAAAAGGCAAAAAATATTTTAATCTTTTGTTGGTAAAAAATGAGCATTAATTTTACAGATACTATTGAAAGAATTAACATTATTATCAGAATAAAACATTATGTAAGAGTAGAAATAAATAAAAAGAATAAATTTAAGAATACTTTTTTTTTAATTATTGAATACATCAACTTTTACTTGTAAGTTTTAAAATAGAAAACATATTTACATAATATAAATTAGAATAAAAATTATTCAAATCTATTTCAATTATCTTAATTTTTTCAAAAATAGAGAAAAATGGTAATTAAATTTTAGTCATAAATGATAAAATCAACACCAATATTTTTTCTTGATCATTATATATTAGCTTTTTAATTCTTACTCAATATGCATTATACGTATTTACCACTATTAATTAGAATTGAGTGATATAAAATGAAAATTTCTCATACTATATAACTATTAATACAACATTCAAACTTTGCTTATTATTTTATATTACAAATAATGGAAACATAGGCCCAGCAAGCTAACTGATTGAAAGTTGAATAATAACAAAAAAAATTCAACTAGTAAAAACTAAATTTTTACTGTTTTAAATTTTATAATTTTGAAAAAAAAATGAATAAAGAGTGATTTAAAATCAAAGTTTATAAGTTTGAATTTCAGTATTAATTATTGATATTCAGTATTAATTATTTCAAATATTTTTGCTTTTGAAATGAGAATGCACCAAAATTTAATGTCATTAAACAATTTGAAAATTCATTACTTCCATCAGTGACCACATTATTTCAAGAACAGAAGTTATCCGAGACTTAGAATCCATTGATCTTTGATCTTTAACTTGTAAGTCAAAAAGAAATCTAAGTAAGCATGCTTCAGTAAGAAATGCATTGGCCTAAAAAAGAATAATAGTAATAATATGATCATAAATCAAACAATAAATTTACATAAATTAAAAAAATTATTGAATAAAATGGTGATAGAAGTTGTTTACATAATGAAAAATATATCAAGGAGTATTTCATATCCTTTATTGAAACCATCAAAAAAGATAAAATTTTAGGATATTACTTTTATAACAAACAAAGAGTACCTTTTACTTAGATAGTGATTTTCTAAATTATTTTTATTTAATTTCTCTTTTGCAAAATACTTTTCATATACTGTTAATTTTCATGGAAAAACTTAAAAATAGCATGACTTAAACCAAAAATTCATTACATGGGAAAAAACAAAATCTTGTTTAAATAATTACAAAATATGAAGAAAACATAAATACTCATTTTAAATTCATGAGACTCGGCGTTTTTAAAAATAAAAATTAAAACAAATTTCAAAATCCCCTGTGTTATTTATTTATTTATTTCGCACATAAATATATTTTTGCAATAATGTTAATCATTTTTATTGCCTTCAAAGGGAGAAAACTAGATGCATAATTCAAACTGGAGAAAAATGCAAGAATTTAAAAAAAGGATAAAAAATAGTACTATCAAATAAAACTAGAATATGAAACAACACTTACTAAAAGTGGGCTTAATCTATGCATAAGTGGTGCAGCAACTAATAAAAGCTGGGATTTCAGCCCTTGCTTATATTGTGGAGGCCAGTTTCTTACAACCAATACAGGGTTAGGTTCCTTAAAAGAACAGTGAAATATTTTTTAAAAAATAATAATAACAAACAAAACACATAAGTATCTAGCCAATTTTAATTTCTTTAAAAAAACTTATTTTCTACATAAATAAAATTTTAAAGAGCTCTTAAAACTGTAAACTCATTCAGAAACTAGAGTATTAAGTACATTGTTCAAATTCTTGCTCATATACAATTTTATTAATTAATTTCTAATGTATTAAGAATTAAAATTTCTTTATTACATATAAAAGCCCAAAATTTTAAAGTATAAATTTATTTATGAAAAGTAAAAATAAAAATTGGTTAAAGAATTTAATATATTTCTATTTTTTATAAATATATTTTTAGTTCATTTTTATACATTTACTATTTATAATACATAGCTCTTCAAATTTTTCCTAATCTACATTAATGTTCATAAGTAAATCTTTTTGAAATTCCATTTTTGATTGAAAAATTTTGCCAGTCAATTAAAAAAATTATTTATAAAATACTCAATATCTAAATCAATAATAAATAAAAAAGTAAACTAAAAAACATATGTAGAGGCAAACTAAGAATAAAATAAATTATATGATTAGAAAAATGCTTTTAAACCAACTGTTAATTGAATATGAAAAGTGGTAAGAGTTATATGATAAAAAAACCAACAGGAGTGATTTTTAAAACTCTAATAATAATGTTATGCCTCCCCATATAAAATTGAGATGCTTCATTAAGGGCAATGGTATTGGAAAACAACAGTTGCAAAATATAGATGATTGATTCCAGCATTTTTACAGAATTATTGTACAATCATTAGTGCTTCATTCCTGATGTACAATTAATGCATAAGACATAAAAATTGTAGTTAGGTTCTGGACTCAAGATTGCAAAATCATGTAATACAATGCGAGACCTACACATAATCAATACTTTGGCAGATTTTACCCCAAATTTGATAAAATTCTACATTTTGGAAGGCTAAACCTGAGTATCAAATTTGATTTATCTAGCTTATTTTCATTTTGCAATTTTGAGGTTTATTTGTATGCAATTATTGCACGCCGTTTTTTTAAATGAATTTTGTTCCAAATTTGACATAAATGGATTCCGAGCACAGAAGTAACAATTGTATAGAAAAAAAAAATCAGATGCTTACCTGAGTTACAGAATTATAGAGTTCTAGCAATTTTTCAAGCCACATGAGTAATTTATTTGTTTGTGCAATATCTTTCTTTGGATAAAGTTGAAGAGGAGAATATCCAGCTATAGGATACCTAAGTGGAGTTGAACCAAAATTAGCGACTAGATTTTCATTGTATGCCAGACTTACAGCTGGAAAGTACGCCAGACCTGGACCAATCTGTACTTTGTCAAATGCATCACCAAGGTAATTACCATTCCTATTGGCAGAAGAAAAAAAATGCAATAAAAAAAATTAAAAAAAATCAATTAAAAAATAAAAGACAAATATAACTACTATATTAAAAAGAAAAATGTTTGAAGCTATTATTACCGGTAAAATCCAATCACTCCTTTGTCCAAGTCAATTGCACAACCAATAACATCACCTGTCAGCCAAGACTTTAAAGAAAAGATAATAATTTGTTGTTTAAATTGCAATTTATACACTACAAAAAAATCAGCTTTCACACATATTTATGAGTTTATGGGGAGGGGGATTCTAATGCATATCTACAAGATAGTGAAATAATGCTCTATTATAATATTATATATTAGAATATTGAACTACTATATAATTACTACAAATATTTATAAGTTACGGTATATATATTCAAGTTACGATATACATATTCAAATCTTAAATTAGGTTTTTCATTTAATGAAATAAAATTGGTATACAAAATTCTGAAAATTGCATAATTCATTCTGAATGCAAAATGAATTAATATAATAACATTAAGAACAAAAAATTAGCAATAAAATTAAATTAATCAAAAATGCAGTACAAATTTACTAATTGATGCAAATTTTAGTCAATAAAAATGAGCATTACATTATAAAACATTGCACACTGATTTTTTTTTAAATAGTAGTATATCAGAAATATAATAAAAAATACAATAGACCCTTGAAAATTTGAAGGTTTTCAAGCCTCCAATTTTGTCCATCAACTTCAGAGGGACCTTTCAACCCTTATGGAAAAAACCAACTATCTGCAAATCTCAAAAACATAAATATCTTTTTAACTTTTGTGAAAAATAAATTAAGAAACTTCTAAAAACAAAACAAAAAAGTTAGCAAACTAAAAACAATAAATTATTTTTGATAACATAATGAAAATAAAGTATTTTTTAAATACTAAAATAATTTAATTATTTCTTTTAAATTAAAAACATATAATACAATAAAATGTATACGCCAATTTCAATTTTGTACATAAGTTTCTTTTGATACTTATTATAAGATCTTAATTTTTAAAAAATGACATTAAAAGAATTAAAATAAAGTTTTAGTAGAATGTTAGGTAACATGATGAGAGGATAAATGTACTGATTAAATATTATTTGACAAAACATATTTCATTAATGTGCATATAAAATGGAATTTCTTTAAAAATTTAATTCTTGAAAGATATGACATTTAACTTTAAAAAAGAATTATGCAAAAAGTTCTACAATTATTTTAAGTTCTTAAAATCTATAATATTCATCAAATCTCAAAATTTTTTGCTAATTGATTTGTAGCTAATTAAAAGTTAAAATTTTAACAAATTTAGAAATAAAATCACAAACCTCTCCATATTTGTAGGTAGATACATTCCATTTACGAATCCTATGACCATCATAAGCATATGAATGAGGTGTATCACCAACGCCTTTCTGAAAGGATAACATGATTAATAATTGGCTGTATAGTGAAATATGCTTTAGAATACTGAATTGATTGAGTTGTAAATTGTAAAATTTGGATGCATTTCATACAAAATTTCACATTATTTAAAAATCCTGGACAATTTGAAAGACATTCACAAACATTTGTCTTCCAGGTGAGAATATTCAAGCAAAAAACAAGCACATTTTTCTACTATAAAGCTTTTTAAAATATAGGAAAAATAATTTTACCTCTTGTGAAAACTTGCAGTTAATTGTAGCCCATCCAATCTGCATAACTCCTTTTGAACCAAGCATCAATTCATATTGCCATTTGCCTGTAATAAAAAAAGGGCAATAATTTGTTTTTCAAATAAAGTTAATTTTTACATCTTATTTAAAAAACAACAGTAAAATTTTGAGTTATATATTTTATACATAATAAATGAAATCAATAATATTTAAATTATCTAAGAAAAAGGGAAAACTTTTTTTCTTAAAATAATACAAGAAAAAAATCACATTTTAGAATATATAAAAATGATTAAAATGTTTAAAAGGGGAATAGGACATTTGTTCAAACATTAAAAAATGTTTTCACCATAGCATGAAAATTATTCAGCATAAAATGTTGAAATAATTTGATTATATAATAAATAAATATACAATTTAAAATTCTGATTCTTTTTAAAAAATTATAATCATAAAAATATACTGTGTGATACCCTGACCCAGCCAAAGGCAACCTAATCTTGCAAGAAGGAACAAACTACACTTGATGACATTAGACCCTTGCAAACAATAAAGAACCCTCTAGAGATAACACATATTGATAAAGAAAAAGAACAAAAAAAACATACTTAATTACTTAATAAATTGTGAAATACTAAAAAGGCATAAAATACATTAAAATAATTTATATTTGATAATAAATTATAAAAGTATTGAGTAGAGTTTTTAAAATATAAAATAAATTACCTTTATACACGCAACAATTTCCTCTTATGGAACTAAAATTGCTTTGACTGGAAAGCTAAAAGAATAAAAAAAAATGAAATCTTTTATTCATTCAAAAAAACAATACACTGCCTTAAACTTTTTGCAACATTACACTGCAATATTAATTAAAAATAAGATATGTAAAAATAATGTTAGTCGACTATTTCTCACATTTATTTAAATAATAATTTTATAACAAACAAAATTATTTTGATGTTAAAGCAGTTTTCAAGTATATATATACTAACATTTAAATATCTCTGTATATCAAATTTTCAGATTTTAGTATTGGCCATTGAAAGTTTTAACATGCATTTGCAACACATTTAGTTCAAATAAAAACAATAAAATTTCTTTATCTAAATTTCAAGAAATTGCACAGAAAGTACTTCAAGAAAATATTTTTTTAAAGCAAGAAGCCTACATCTTTTTTTAAAGTCCATGGATATATAATTATGATACTTGTGCAAATAACAGAAAATCAAATAAAATTATAAAACGTTAAAAGCAAAGAAAAGGGATCAATATTTCTAAAAATCATATATATAAAAGTTTTGATACATTTTCTTTATAAAGTAAGATTGCAGACTTTATATGGCCTAATACAGAAAATTTGGAATAATAAATATAACTGCTTTGGAAAAAATGAAGTTTAAATATAAAAAATACTATCCTCTGTAACTAAATAATGCAAATAATTTTTGAGTAAACATATCAAAAACCATATTTTCAAAAAATACAAATGATTAAGATGCTTAATTTCATTTTCCATAATATGCCAAAAAATAAGTATAAATTAAAATGAGATAATGAGAGAAACATTTTATAAATTTTATGAAACAATAGAAATATGGTTTTATTATAAAAATTTTATTTAATTGTGTTTCCCAATTAATTAATACTATAAAATACAATAGAGTATTAATCAACTGATTTAAAATTATACACAATGAGAAATTAATCTAGAAACATTTTAATTGTAAAAAGTGAAATATGTTTAAAAGAATCAGCAAAGTCTCAACAGGTCAGTTTCTTTTTTTAAAAAAATAAGATAATAAATAACTCTCTGAATTTTTTTTGACTTTGCCCTGCAATCTAATAAAATATATAATATCCACAATTGAAGATACCTGTTATTCACTGTATTTCAAAGCTGCTCCCAAGGCATTAAATCTATCTTAATAAATAATATTAACAGCACAAATATAAGATATGTGCTAACTACAATTCTTCAATTGAACTTCTACTTTACTTATTGCAATAAAAAAATAAGCAGAAAAACATACAAAATTATGATTAAAATATAAAAAGTTAATGAAGATTTCTAACATTTACTATTGTAATAACACAGATGATTCATTTTACTTACAGGCTTCAATAATATAAATCATCAGAATGCAGCATCTTCATAACTTTATGTTTTACAAACAATAACCTTCTCACATCTCCTAACAATATCCTATACTACAGGATTCATTTTGATTAATGAATGTGTTTTAATTCAGAATTTAACTGTTAAAACAGAAAGTTGCATTATTTATTTTCAGATAAAAAGATAGTATCATGCAGCAAGACAGATAAGAATGATTTGAAATTAACATCACAAATTTCAGTTCATTAGAAAACCATCATAAAGAAGAATTTAATTTAAACTATAAACATACATTCAAAGAATTATCATGGAATTTGATTTCTTTAATGCAGAGAAAATTCCTTCAAAATATAATGAATATGATATATAATGAATGAATATGAAGTAACTTGTGTTTGTCTAAATTAGATTAGAAAATGAGATGCTCGATAGAATTGAAATATGCAGATTAAGTAAAAGTAGCAAAAATCAAGAAAATTGAATGTTACTTACGCCAAGCCTATCACGATCAATAACTAAACTACCAACATTACTAGAAACATCAAATATAACTTTCTCTGGTCCTATTATGCCTCTGTTTTCTGAAATAAACAAGAAGGTGAAGTCATGAAGAAGCATCAATTCAGCATTAACAGTTACATTTGATAGTTTAATTTTTAAAAAATAATTCCTTTAGAATCTTCATTTATAAACATTATCTAATTCAATCAGTATGTTTATATTAGTGGAATTCTAATGATGTAACAAGTGCAGTAACAGTAATATATATAATTATAATCCACAGGATAAAATACAAACCCATCTTTATTATTTAACATAAGTAGCCCATTTGCATAATGCTTCTTTTCACAGTCTAGGATTTTTTTTCAGTGCTGGCACATTAAAAAATTTAAAAGCTTAATATTAATTATTGGCTATCTTAAAGCAGTGACATCTTATTGACAGGATAGTTATCTTGCATTCTACAACATTATCAGGAAAGAGGTCACATGTACCTCTTAAACTTCCAAACATTTAGTAATTGATTCTACATGCCTGCAAGTAACGAGATTTATTCAAAGCTCTACTTCAATAAATTACCAGGTAGAGAACATGAATAAAAACCATTTACATCAAGAGAAAAAAAATTGATGCTCAATGGGTTGATGTGCAAATGCAAGTGCTAACTATTAGAGGTATTTCAAATTACTAGCAAATACTAAGAATCTCTAAGATTGTATACATCTTATATCTATCACACTCAATAAAATACACCAAAGTTTTGTATTTCAAGTTGATTATATTAATCAAAATTATAATCTATAATTTAATTAATTGAAATTCTTTTAAAAACTTGGTTAGGATAATGAGAGAGACTGCATTCTTGAATAACATCCCAATATGACTTCAGGAGACATCTGAAGCAACATTTATTATTCAAAATCGACTATAATAGATTAATTAAGAGTAACCTTTAAAACAGCAAGTTTCCAATTGTTAAAAAATACTTAGAGATTATTGTAAATGCACCATTTGACTTTGTCAGTTATACTTGAACATAATTTCAAATACTTCTAATAACAGAAAAGATTTTACATTAGTATTAATTGATTTGAATTATTATACTCCGATACTTATATTAATAGTCATGTAATAGTTATTAAATAACATATGCACTTTTGGGAAACCTTTTACATTAAAGAAGTATTAGTAAAAATGAAAATCCTACAGAAATAATTATTAAAGGAGATCTAATCAAACCAAACATAATAAATAAATAAAAAAACATTATGTAGCAACAATTCTTTAAACATTGTATCTAATAATCCTTTTTGCCTTTCTTAGAGTGTAAAAAGTCCATCAATCAAACTAAACAACTGCAGGGGTAACTCTAGAGGATAATTTGTAACTATTTACTTAGATTCTTGTGAAATTAGAAATATCACAGCAAATAATTATTTCTTAGAAAGTCACTGAAAATGAATTGCAGACATAAAGGCTTTATAATCTAGTAATTAGAACAAATATAACCCTTTTTAGTTTACTTAACAACCAAGTGCTATTTAATTTTTTAATTTACAAATCAAGAAAACTTCATAGTTCATCAGAGTAAAACTTCTAATTTTTCAAAATTTAAAAAACATGATTAAACATCTCTCACTCTTTCAACCATTTTCACTGAAATAATGAAAATTACCAACATAATAATACAAATTTGGTATATCAAAAAATTGCGCATTTTTTTAGATCAACAACAGTTATTAAGCTTAAAAGTATAAAATGTTACTTATAATTACTTAAAAGGTTTCTTACCAATAATAATCAGTAAATTAGTATGCTATTAGTATACTAATTGCAAAAAGGTATCCAACTGTACATTATAGCAATTACAATGATACAATTGACAAATCATTTAACATTTCTGTCTCATACAATTGTAGTTCTTGATATATTTGTTGTGCATTAAGCAAATGGAAAAACTCAAACACTGAAATCACATAAACAGTAAAAATTAATAATAATAATGCAAAAATATTTTAATAATAATTATCATTTACTCATATGTTTAATATAATAATAAGCTGAACAATAAAGAAACATTTTTATTTAATCTCTACCATTTAAATGCATTGACATTTCAGCAACTTGAGAGGCTTTTCGTAGCTCTTTATCAATGAAATCATCAATATTATCCAGGTTGAGGCTATCCCTAGAAAAATATTTAAATTAAAAAATAAATTCAAAAGAGGAAAGAATTTAGAACTCTCTAAATAAATTTGAATGAAATTTTATTAGCAATTTACACAGTCTTCAATAATAGTTTTAAACATAATTTTTGAATTTTACAAATTTCAGTTAAAAGGTTAAAATAACTTATGATTACATAAATTATACACTGCTGAAAAACATAACCAAAAAAGTATTTCATTATAACAGAAATAATGTTGGTTAATTTCTAAAATTGGATTAGAATCCAATAGAGAATTCTAAATTAATATGATAGGAAAAATAATTTTTACATGATTTTCATTCCTATTTTAAAATTTATCATACATTACTACTATTTATAAGAATGTGCAAAGTTGCATTCTCTTCAGAAAATTCAAAATTCTTCAGAATTTAAGCATAATTTTTTTCTCATTAATTTTTATGCCAAAAGGAAAAGTGCTAAGTAAGAAAATCATCACTACCATTACTTATCAAGAAATCTATCTATTTTACTTCATTCTATTATAAAGTGTTTCATGTAAACTAACTCCTTTTCTATTGACCTTTTTTTTCCTCCACTGTAGAGAAGTATTGAAGTGTTTTACTTCTAATATATCAATGTAAAATAAGGTTTCTTAGATTTTTTCCCCCTTTTGTCTCTTTCTTGAAGGGGACAAACTTTCAATATCCCATTTCAGAATAAATTTTTCAAATGACATTTTATCTAAAATGTTTTCTTCAAACTTGCATAAATATGATAATAAAGCTAAAAGCAAATCTAATAAAAATAACTCTTTTTAAAGAATTTTATCAATTAAAAAACAATTTTTGCTTATATGTGAATACCCTAAAAGAAAAGTCTTTGCAAAGAACTTCCTGGTCCTATTATTTTTCTACACTATTGGACAAGGTATCATTTTTTTTATTTAAGGAATTTTAATATAAAGAAAACAAAGAGAAGTTTTTTTAAAAATTTTATAAATATTTTACTCAAATTCAAGAGTGAACTGTATTTTTTTTATGTAGGCATAATTAATGCATTATAGATTTGTATTGTATCAAAATCCTTAATAATATACACCATAAATTTATTAATATTTTAAACATTTGCAATAATCTTTTATTTACAGCAAAGAGGAAATTTTAAAGAAAATAAGACAAGTCTACACATATGAGAACACAATGATAATCAATAACAAAAACTATTATAATACTTACAATAATATATGTCCATGTTCCCCTAAAGGTTGGTTTCCACCTCCACCATAAACTTGTTTTATTACACTTTCTGTAAATATTCATTAAAAAAAGTAATTAAAATGTATTTGTTTATAAGAGATTATTGGTGTTTAATTTAGAAAAACAGAACATTGACATAAATAAATCAGTTAATACCAGTTGTCTAATTTTATTGTGTATGCATGTACATAATTTAATATTGTATATAGTTAATTTTACAGCTGCATGGCTAAAGACAAATTTAGAGTAAACTTCAATTATGATATTGTACATGGGAAGAGATGACACAGGAGATAATTGCATAAATTTTTTTACCAAGAGATTCTTTTAGGATTTTTTTCACATATGTCAATTCAGGAAAAATAATCTTGGGTATCTTTGGAATCTGAGAAGATACGCAATTTGAGTTATCTCCTTTTACATTCCTGGTTTCAAAAAAACTAAATTTATCATACTGCTTTTAATTTAAACAAAAAAAACTTTAAAAAAAATTAAGTAACAAATATTAGAACAAACATAAATATCAAAACAAAAGTCAATAATATTATTTAACAATCAGTTACTTTCATTCAGAGTTTGGATTCAGTACCTCATACTTAAAAAAAATTAATTTAAATACAATTTAAAGCAAAACAGTATAAAATAAAAGTTTTTTTGAGATAATATAAATATTCCAATACAAAATTTGTCATGGCTATAGTGAGTCAGGTATCTACAAGAAGAAAATAAATCACACTGATATGCAAAAAAATTTGAAAATAAAATCAGAAAATTATAAAAATAATATTCCCAAATTTAAACAATTATTGACTATACCTTCAATATATTTGAATCATCACATTTGTTAATCAAATGAAACGAAAATTAATCAGAGAATGTATCCATAAAAAAAATTCTGTCTAGGGAACACATAAAACAGTTATCTCTTTTGTTTATCTGATAAGACATAATTCATTACTTAAGTATAAATGCTTTGAATTGTGTCACTCAAATTTGATTTTCATATATATTTTGGAAGTGGAGCTTCATAATCCATGAAATCACTATCATCACTAGCAAAGAAAGGAATTTAAAAAAATCAATGAAAATTAATCCACCCACATTCATAAAAAGAGAATTATTTTAGTTCCAAACTAGAGCAATATTTTCATACATTATTATTCTATTTTAGAATTTTAAAAATATAAAGATCTAAAATATTTCTTTTAAAGATCACTGAAATTTGCAATATTTTTTTAAAATTTAATGTTTAAAAAAACATAAGCATCACTAAGTTGAATTTAGTGTCTGACATCACTAAAAATATAATCTAGGTTCAAAAAATCATTCTAAATCATGTTATATCAGGAGAGTAACCTGATTTTAAATTTTGTCCAAGGGTTATATGCAAAATTAAAATGTACATTTATAAAAAGCTATAAAAATTCTTTAAAATATACCAAAAATAGAAAAAAATGACTTTTAGCCTGATTAATACTTTTAATACTACTATTTAGTAATAAATATAAAATAGATTCTTTTTCAGACTACAAACAACAAATCATATTTTTATTTACAAGCATTTTATCCAAAAGCATATATTCCAACCTAAAAACATTTATACCTTTAACAAATACTGTAAGTTTTAACTATCTCCATTACTATTCATATTCAATAAGTGAATAATTTCCCATTTAAAAGATGATTTATTCATAAAAGTACGAGAAATAAAATATTGAGTCAAATACAGAAGTTATTTATACCATTATAATGTATTGCTGATGTAAAGAAATCTAAAATTATTGACTTAGCCTGAAAATAATAATCAGTTGATATAAAATATGCTTGCTTTAGGATATATTTTATAATAATGAGCAAATAATTTTATAATAATTCATTATAAAATTTTTATTTATATTTTTATTTTGCAGAATGGAAGCATGAAATATTTGTAATTACTTTGGTACTACGGCATTCAAATTAAACATTCGATACAATTAAATATTTAAAAAACTGCAATTATTCTTTAAACTTCATATTTTAAATTCATTATGATCGAGATTCCTGTCCTTTTAATTTGCACTAATTTAAACATTGGATAATAAAACAAAAAGTACTTTAAAAAAAATTATCATACCTAAACAAAGTTCATTTTCCATAGATTTACGCATTCGATCACTTGTGCACTCCATTAATGCGAATTTCTTTTAAGTTGAAAAATATTTATAAGCAATGTAATTTAAAATTAACTTCCAATTTTTATGCATAATACATCCTACCTACGCACAACCCTAACAAGCATACTTGAATCAAATTCCAACTCCGCTTCAGATTATTGTTTACAAAAATTCTTGGTAGCAGACGAGAATTTTTAGGCTACAGTTACAGAAATTTAATGCAATTATTAATTCTTCTACATGATGCCACTCATTAGCCACTTCAATGACGATTATTTTAATATTTCTAGATATGTTTAGTCAATTATTATATTTTTGAATACGAATATTTTTGCTATTTCTATCTTTAAATATCATATCTAAATTATTTTATTATTATCTATTGCTGTTGTTGTTACTTAAGGCACTTTTTCAAGCTCGCTGACAGGTCTGGCAGCGATTTAAACCAATTGAGCGTCTCTCATTTTTCAGTAACGCACACTAGGGCCATGAGTACAACTTATCTACACACAAGTCAAAACCCTTTTTATGGGAAGGACTTCATTCATGCATTTTCATTCATTTATCCACAGATTGTAATTTAGATCTGGAACAGAGAACGATCACCTATGGCCCAATACACCCAGTGGTATCACTCTCGGCATGGAGGACTTTGTGACCACGACAAATTTAACAAGTGCTAGCCACCACACACTCGGAGAATCTTCAGCGGGCAAGATTCGAACTCGCAACCTAAGGAATACGAGTCCAACGCTCTACCAACCAGGCTATCCCAGCCTAAGTTATTATTTTCTGAATCAAACTGTAAGAAAGTGCACTTAATTAAGGGAATCTAAGTTCCGTTCCATTATATTAACGCAATGCTTTAAAGCAAAACTAGGACTACTTCAGAATGGACCTCATAATTATGTCGATGACGTTACTTGAGTTGGTACCCTCCCTCCCTCCTCTTCGAATTTCCTAACTATATCAGAGGAATGACACTTGGCCCAGACGGTTTTAACGTGTACCAAAAAGGCCTACATCACAGTTCTACTGTGTATTGGGATCTGAAGCCGAGACCTTATCACAAGGCTACAGCGACTTTTCAATGACACTTAAAGTGTGTGTGTGTGTGTGTGTGTGTGTGTGTGTGTGTGTGTGTGTGTGTGTGTGTGTGTGTGTGCGTGCGTGCGTGCGTGCGTGCGTGCTTTTAAAAAAGACTAAATAAATAAGGAAATCGTCATTTATTATAGGATACACTTTTCAAAAATTTTGTTTCTAGCTTTATGTGCTGTCAGCTGATGGCATATGCATTAAAATCTTTTTTTCTATGCTAATCTTAAATCAAAGCTATGTTTAATAGTTTGATAGTAAAGTTGTTTCTACAATATTTTTATAGCAACGTAACTAATATTCTCAGTGAAAAAGTTGGTTACTAAAGGGGAAAAAAACTTTTAAATAAAAAGAGAAGTTCAATCTATACCGGCGTCCTGGCATAGGTATAGCGCATCTTCACTATGATTTGGGAGTCCTGGATTCGAATCCCGGTTCAGAATTGGTTGTTCTTCTGTACTCTATCTGTAAGGTGTGTGGATACCACCCCCTCCCCTTTAAAAAGAGGCTGTACAAGCGATTGTGATGAGTGAGTAGCAAAAGTCGTATTCTTGGTCCTAGTTGATGCTACTACCAAACACCAGACGCTAATTACGCTTAAATCGCTGACTACCTCAGCGAGCTTGTCCATGGCAAGTACCATAAGAAACAACAACAACAACAGTTGATTTATTGCGTTTAAAAATGAGTAGATTATGAAAAATTTCATATTACAATCGTTTAAAAATACTCAATTCAGACCAATCAATCAACCATCTCAAAGAAAATTTGCCAAAGAGCACCCAGAGTTTTGACGAGGCTTATTGCCCTAAAATTATAAAAATGTTTATTATTCTAAAACTGTAATGTTTAAAATGTGACTATTCGACTAATATCGGCAGCATACGAGAAGTTTATTCATTTATTTTTTTAAATTAGAGTTTTCAAGAATATTTTACTAAATATGACTTTTTAGAACCAAAGGAATGTACAAAATTTAGTTTTCATAACTTCTTCAAAACTGGAGCAAAATACAATATTATTATTTGCGTAACTTAACTCCCTTTGAAAGTAAAACTAATAACTAATGAACAGAAAAAAAAACTTTATTCATATAAAAAGGTAATTTTTTTACGATACTGCACAAACTATGAAAATCATTCTATAATGCACATAAGATTTCATGCTGAACGATTTATATTATTTAAAAAACATACTTGGTTTTAGTCAAAAATATATTCGAATTAATTATATTTTAATCATTTCCATTTTAATTTAAAGTTGAATTTTATCAGAGCTGGCGGAAAATAAGAAATACATAGTACAATGAACAGACTGGCTTTAGACATCCATAACAATATGAGAGAATTTTTGTTTATCGAAACTTGAAGCTTAAAATATTTAGCTGAAGAAGCTTTTAAGAAACAAAGTTTCATAAAATATTGAATTGAAAATTATAAGAATATTAATCCTGCTGAACAAGCTGGTCGTCAAAAGCGGCTAACAAATAATAAATTACATTATTAGAAATTTGTATAAATTTCTTTTTTCGGAATGACACGTATTTGCCTGTTTTACATTGATTCCTGTAAAAAAAAATTGTTTCGCTTAACGTTTGTTTGTAACATTGTTGAGATGCGGAAACGAAAAATGTTCCTTGAAAAATGTATCACTATTTGGTGCGAGAATGCAGCTGTATATATTAAGAAAAGCGAAAGACTTACCTTTAAGTACAATAGGTATAAAATGTTACGGAGACATTGAAAAAATATAAGGGACAGTGAAAATAATTATGAAAATCTAATTAAAAAATTTATATCTCCCAAAATAAATTATCGCACTTAAAATTAAGTAAAATAAATATTATTTCGACATCAATTATTTAAAATTTTAAAATCCGTTGAAGGAAGTGATTGTGTTTTCAACTCTTTTTGGATTCTGAATACATCTTTACATCTTTTCATAGCTATATATTTGCAATTTGCTTTGGTATTTATAATGAAAACACAACAGATTGAAACATCTTTTTCCAGGTATTGTATCCTTTTTTGTTACAACTGTTTATTTTAAAAACCATGTGAAATACTTTAATTTATTTATTTTTATTGATTTTCATAACCAGGAAATAGAAAAATCAGCTAACATTTTTATATTGTTTTTGTATAAGTCATCACTGACGTATTGTCTAAATTCTATACCAAAGCTTGTAGTTTTGCTTCACTCTTATAATAACATAAGTCATATATAATAACATAAATTTTTTATTTCCCGAATCGGAAAGTAAACGATATAAAAATGATATATTAATGTTATATATTTTCCAAGTTAAATGATTAAATTTGATATAATCCTCCATAAAAATGCATTTAAAAATGCAATCATCATAATGGTGGGAAAAACTGTGCTTAAAATTTTATAAATAAATAAAGATTAAAATGAAATCTGCAATGCATATTTCAATCATGTCAGAATATAATTTCTTGAGCGGCCAAATACCACGTGCTCGTGCAAGTTAAATTATATTTTCATTCATTTTAATTGTTTCATTGAATTGGTCACTTTAGTGTTGAAAACGATAAAAAAAAAACTTTGTCTCGCTTTTATTGTACAAAAAATATCGCATTTGATTTCATATAATCACGTTCTCTAGGTTTTTATTTGCTGTAGTCATTAATTTATTTTTTTAATCAGAACTCTTGTAAATGCAATGTCAACGCGTTATTAAAAGCTGATTTTTGAGATGCTCGTACAGATAATAAAATTTTTAATTTTTCGTCTGCAGATTTTTGTTGACGGCTCAAACCTCAGTCCCAAAATAACATCATGCTCTGACATGATAAAAATAAAATTAATTTAATTTAATTTTTTTAGATATTATAGATTGAAAAGAAATTAAAGTTACCAATATTAAAATAGTATGCAATGCGAAATACATATCTAAATCACTGCACATATGTAGAATAGTAATTACCTAGTTGATCCTAGTATTTCAGATTGCATCGTTTCTCGAGAATCGAATCATAAAAAAGGATTGTGTCCGCAATTTCAGAAAGAACAGACCCACTAACTACAAAACATCTGCAATTCCCTTGACCGTTTTTTTTTAAATATATATACTCCTTTCATAAAATTGATTTTTCCACCCAGTTACTATTTTCTTGTAAATTAATGGTATTTTTTTTAAATAAAGAATTTACCGTAAGGATAAAATTATTGCTCGTCTTTAAAAGGTCAATTATCTGCCATTATATGGTTTTAGAATTCCGCAGCAATAAAAGGACAAAACATTATAATCACTGAAAAATGATTGTAAAAGATCTATAGTAATATTTTCATATTAAAGTCTTAGAGTATAAAATAATTTGACTTTTAAACTGGAAGTATTTATAAAAACTTTTATTTTTCATTTCCCTTATCACTTATCTGATAATCCAAGCCAAGAAAAGTATAAACTTATTAATATCAAAAGTTTTAAAAATGTATTTACATTTTTTACATGTTAGTAAAATAATTACTTAATTCTACGTAGATTATTTTTTATTTATTTAGCGTTGATAAGTTGCACGATAAATAAATTGCATAATTTAAAAGGCAGTTTTTTTTTTCCAAATTTTGTAACGGTGTGAAACTTATTTTTATGCAATAACACTTTCGGAAATTATCATGGGAAGTAACAAAAGTAAATGTAATTTTTAATGAATAAAATTTTCAAAAAAATCACTCTTGAATTCCAAAAATTTTCTACCTTTACACACACACATACAGAGAAAGAGAAAGAGAGAATTTATTCAGATTTCATTTTCAGAGTTCTACTCATGAAACCTTTATGTTTCGCAGTATAACAAAGAAACTGGAAAATAGGTTTCGATGCCTTTCCTTCATAGAATGAAACCAGAATTTGATACAGAACGGTTATTTCAAAAGCAAAATCATATTCTAAATTTCTTCAATTCTTATTGTTATTGGTTTTATATTCAAAAGTTGATGAAATTCTGCTCTTTAGATGCTAAAAATGTGTACCATATTTTATCCATCTAGCTCCTTAAGGTCTGAAGTTACCAACGTTTCTTTAAATTCGAATAGTCGGACAGTCAGAATTTCTACAAATATATTCTAATCAAAATTTAATAGAAATATTCAAATTTCAGGCAAATAACACATGCGATACTTAACGACCATCTATCATGCTTAAAGACAAGCATAATTCTAAAAATGTATTTTCGACTCAGTGAGATCTGAAACACGAAGTTCTTATTTTTTTGAAGATTACTGCGCTTTCTTTTTGCTTAGGATATCTTATTTTCCGAAGAGTATTTCAGAAAATACTGGCTGTGTTTAAGATATAGAGGATAAGAAATCTCTCAATAATTTGAACAGTTGCGGTAGGACCGTACAATAATTTCATTCGGAATGACATGAGAACCTTCTTTAACCTTGATGCCGCTTTCCTCAGAATATTTTTCCTAGAGGTCTCAGAGAAGTATTTGAGCATATAAGAGTTTGGGAACTAAATGAATTCTTCATTTAGTCCCCAAATGGGGCTTTGTTGTCTAAATTAATTTTCATGTATGAAAGTTGTTTTTTGTTTTAATACTCTTATTAAATTTTTTTGACTAGTTGAAAAGATTGAGTATTAAATATTTAAAAGAATTTCCTCTTTACTAATTATGTCTGTTTCATTTTAGGATTCCTTTCTTTCTGCTGAAAAAGTGTACAGTTTTTTAGAATTTAGACAGGTGTTTCTAGATTGAACTGATGAGTTCAATCTTTAAACATCAAATGAGTTTCTGAGCTATAAATATGAGTTCTTAATTTGTGGAGTAATATCATTTCCCGTATTAGAGTTTAAGAATTGCAGTTGTCTCTGTAATTATTTTCAAAAGACGCATTTTCATTCTTTATGTAACAGATTTCATTTTGCACTTAGACATTCGATGATCTTTTCTTACTCCCTAATGCTGAAAATTTGACGATTAACAGAAATGGAAAAAATGAAGGAAAACGTAAAAAAAGACAAGAACTGGAATCGAAAACAAGAGAAACGCATATCTGAGCTGTTCGGCGAGCAACCTATGAAGGACCAAAATGGCTGTAATTTGAGTTATTTTAATGCAGATCAAAGAAATTCTTTCCCCCTTCGAAGCAGTTGAGATAAATGGGATTATACTTCGTTTGGATTGCAGCTAATTAAACCTTTTGTTTTTATTTACATTCAAAGTTCAACACTAGGGATCATTTTGACCTCTCTGAGAAAATATTTCAAGAAAATTAATGCCCTATTTTATGAGAATATTTTAATAAATTTGTGCTTACATTTATAAGACATATAAGAGGCATTTTTTTCCCTTTTTTTTAGTTTATTTACTACTTTTATCGAAGAATTCATTTTGACCATTCGAATAAATAGTGTTGAAAATACATACATTTATGTTTAAATATGTAACTTCTTGAGGGGACGAACATAGATATAGGTATAAATATAAACATAAAAATGTGTTAGTAAAATGTGCGTATATAAAAGGCAAGAAGATGAAAACGAAAGTCAATCAGATAGAGGCTATTATAGGTTGTTTGTAAGAAGACGTGTGAGTCAATGTTTTGATATAAGATGACGGTAGAAGAATAGATTGTCCTGAAGACCTAGATTTGAAAATAAACACAAAAGAACTGCTTTTTCATCACAGTCACACTTCAACAAATATATTGAAAATATATA
>JAOUZG010008117.1:913903-932155 GCA_026289955.1 Argiope argentata | reverse complement strand
TATATATATTTATATCCTTGTTTAAGGAGCTTAGCCCGAAGCAATTTATTAGAGATTAAAATAAATAAAAATTAATCATGTCAAATGACAATTAAGAGTTTTTAATTAATATTCCGTTGTAATCATTATTTTCTACATTTTTGTTGAGTAATAACGGTTAAGATGACCTTCAGTCTTAGTTTTGTTGGTTCAGATTTTACCTTTATCGTTGTTTACATTTAGGTTTTCAAGGTAAGCAAAATAATTTTTTTTTTTTACTAATATGTCGTAAAACTTGCTCTGAAAAATATCTTAATTTTTGTTACATTCAAGATTCTTCTGTTTAGAATGAGTGTAATCATGCAATCAGAATTTTGTATCAAGGAAATGAGGGAAATTAAATTTTAAAATAAGCTCATAAAATTATCTTATGTTTGATATACTGTTTTCAGATGTCTGGAAACTTTAAGTATTCTTTAATGTCGTTAATTTCGGATTATTTTGACAAATTCTTATTTCCATTCTGTTTATTGTGTACTTGTTCATTTTTAAAGAAATTGGGAAATCATTATAATGCCTTTTAAAAATTTAAGTGTTTGGATAGTTTATTTAAAAGTGTACATTGTAATTTTTCTATCTGATTTTTCAAGTAAACTGGTAAGTCAAAACGTGATAAATAGAATTTTTATAAATTCACTTTTTAACAATGGTAGAAAATTACATTAATAAAGCATCTGAGGAAGTCATGAAAACATTTTGAATTTTATTGAAAAAGTAAAAATAAATGTAGAAAATTATAAAATCATAGTTTTTAAAATTATAGAGTTCTTAAAAATTCAGAGCAACTTTAAAAGGATAAGAAAAAGACGATAAAATTCTAAATCAGTTTTTCCCTATCCTCAAAAGTGTACCTGTGCAAAATTTGAAACTTCTAGCTCAAATACCTTGCACTGCAGAAGACCAAAAAAGACAAGAAATACACAGACATTCCTTCTGTTTTATTATTAGTTTTAAAAAGGAAGTTGAACCATAATATTATATAAAATTCATTTTCAGCAATAAAGGAGGCATATCTAATGTTATAATACACTTTGAATTTATTAAAACAATGTTTTAGAGGACAACTTGATCAAGAATCATTTTAAAATTCTGTATCGCAGATTTTTGATTAAAATTTCTTTCCGTCCATCTTGAAAATAATTTATGGATATTTGTAAATCCTGAAATATTTGAAAAAAAAAAACATTACTGTAAATGTTCGCTTTTATGAATAACAAGTTAGTGTTATTATTTAACAACCTTTCTCAGGAAATATTCACTATTTAACATATGATTGCGAATTACATCATGGGAACAAAAGACGCTCACTCAGCTTAAATCGTTGACAGATCTGTCAGCGTGCTTATAAAGCGCCATAAGTTACAAGAACAACAACAGAATTTCTAATTTTATTTCCTTTTCTTCACTTGTTCAAGAAGATATCAATTTTCACTTTCAATAAAGTTTAAAAAAATTTCTCATATGAAACCTTTAAAAAAACGGTTATGAGTATTTTATCATGTTTGACATCTTATGGTATTATAAAGATATCTATTTACACGAGAAATATAATTTTCGATATTTTTTTTTAATTTAGAAAACTAATCATTGTTACACAAAATCATAGAGAAAGTAACATCAAATCCCTTTTTCAACCAATAATTTTTTAAAGTATTTTCTTTAGCCTTGACTAAAATACAAATTGAACGAATTGTTTAATAAATAAAAATATAATGTTAAAAATGATGATGGAAATAAGAGTTAAATTTTCGATTAAATGTGTATACGCTAATGATTAATTCGAAAATCTGAACACATCGGTTCCTATCAGCAAACAAAAGTGGTTAGTGAATACAACGAGAATTAGTATGTAGCGGAATGTAGTTGAAAAATTCAGTAATGATAGGTATGAGAGAGAATGTTGATATATAATTTTATAAGTTTAACAAAATTTAGCTTGAGATTTCTTCAAGATTGGCGAGAGGAAGGAAGTGGTAAAATGAGATTTTATATATCGATTTAATCAAATATTTTATGAAACTAGTTAGGATTAAGGCCATGCAATCAAAGTTTCACATCAAAGAAATGAACGAATTCTTCAGCTAATTAGTCTTAAATGTTATTTAGTGTGATACATATAAATTAATAACAATGACTTCAATTATCTGAAAGTATTGAATACTTTATTTAGATACTACCTTCTTTGGTAATCATTTGCTTCGCCATGAATATTGGATGAATTTAAAGGTACTTATGTATTAGACCGCCGACGCCAATTGTTTAGTGATCATTGACGACGGATTCAAATTTGGCGATAAACCATCGTTGCCAACGAAACCAACAAAATGGTGGATGACAGTTAAGGTTTGAATAATTTTTAAAATAATGGCGGTCTTTTTTTTCTTGCCATTATTGGAAGTTTATCAATTCATTGGTGACGTCTTCAAATTTGTCGGTAAAGATCGACGGTCTAATATGTCAGCGCCAATTAAATTATAACTGAATCTCTTAGTTAAAAACTTGATACTCATGTTTTCATGCTCAAGTTTCATGATAAAGAACTTTTATATAAAATGCATGAAATTGTGGTAGACAATAATGACGCAGATTTACAGATTTACATCCCTTCTGTTTATTGTGTACATGTATTATTAGAAAGGAGTTGAGTCTCGTGACATCGCAGTGTGTTTAATAAAAACTTAGTGCCTGGTAGTTTGTATGAAATTGCATGCTGTATTTTGCAGTCTTGTCAAAAAATAGTAAGCGAAATTTTCATCCATAGTTTCATCCAACAATGGAAAAAAAATCATGTGATGAAATAATTGAAGAAACAAAGAAAGAGTTTCGAATTTCATATAAATAAAAACAAATACAGAAAACAATAAAAAAATATAATAACATTAAGGGAATAAAATTCGTAGTTAGTTTTCAAACATAAAAGTTACTCCTTGCTCATTTTTACTTACCAAAGTATATATGAAAGAAGTAAGCAATAGTGAAATTTTAAAGCTTTGATACAAAGGTTTTGGTCCATAGACGACAAACACAAAGCACACAATTACACGTTTTGATTTATTGTCAGTTTAATGAAGAAAGTTATACAATAAAAAATAATATTAAAGTCTGTTTCAACAATAAACGAGGAACTATCTATTGTTCTAATGTATTTAGATTGTATTAAGTAGTGCTTTCTTTTTAAACAATCTAATCAACAATCTATTCGAAATAGTTCGATTTAAGAATTTTATTTCTGGTGTGTCATTCAGTCGTCATCTTTAAAATATTTGATGGATGTCTTTCGAGTGTAAATTATTCGTAGAAAACCATTGTTTTTTGAAAGTTCGCAATCTTTACTCAATACAGGTTAGTGTTATTTACGACGCACTCGTCTCAACATTTGCCAGAAAATGTTCGAATTTTATTTTCTAAAAAAATTTTACTATTTCAAAATCACTAATTGTATTTCCGTTTACTATTTATTTATTATAATGCATATTTATATTTCCGGTTAGTAATTAACATTTACTTAAAACGCTGTCAATTTTATTTCAATTAATTTATTTTTCTAACTTTTACTAACCTAATTAACTCTCGTTAAACAATCTAAGCACTATTCAAATTTTTCAGAATAATGATTTAGTTTTCAATATATTTTTTTATTACCATCTAGAAAATGTTTGATTGATATCTTTAAATTATAAAGAATTTACAGAAAATCATTTATTAAAATGTTCGCAATATTGATTCACTATAGGTTACTATTTTTAAAAAATGAATTTTTAGAAAATTTGATGATTTCATTTTCTCTCTTTCTTCATTCCCATCTTTCTTGTGGTACGTATTAGAAATTTTTAATTCTATCCGAAATAACTTCCTTTTTAAGGAATGCTAGCAAATTTATTTCTCAATAAAATTTTAAGATATATTCATTTCTTCTAAGTTTTTAGAAAAGATGATGAATTAAAAGAAATTTATTTGACGTCTTATAATATTTCAATGATTTTGAATAACAATGTAATTTTCTGTTTGTCTTTTAACTTAGAAAACTATTTTATTTCTACACAAAATCTTCTGATAAATTGACTTTATTTACCAAACAATACCTCATTTTGATATTTTTATGTAGATTATTTATGATGTAGACAAAATTATAAGTGAATTAAGTGTGATATGTTTTTGGACTTTATGGGCTTTCATGGACACAAGGAGTATTTTAGTGAACTAGAGGATGAGAATTTCGCTGGCAGCTTACATATCAAAACTGTTCGACGATGCATTCTTTTAAGGGGTTATATTCATGTTAAACCATTTAATATGAATAAGAGAAATTTTTAAGAGAAATTTTATTTGATTATGCTATTTGATTTGAGAAGGATGAGTCAGGAAGTAGAAACTTGCTACACTGGCGCTAAATGTGCTTTCTATTTTTGACATGTGTTTTTTCTATTCAACATATGACAAAATGCAAGTTATTCGATCAGGAATGAAGAGTTTTCATTGAAAAATTGTGTCATCCCGTAAATATTAGCTCGTATAAAAAATATAATAGATGTTTCCCCCTATATCTAATAGTTTGGAAATATTTTTAAAAAGAAGTTAATAAAACTAATTCATTGTTATTCTTTCATTTTAGTCAAATCTAGTTGATATTTACTGATGAATTTATTGAAAGCCGGTAGAATTCAATTTGGTAGTCAGATATTTTTGGGATTTCTTCTGAATAAGGGTGCTTTTTTCGAACTTAAAATAGTAAAATGAATAACTATTGACTAACTTGAAAAGATGCTGTAGCGGTTGTATAATAACAATTCAGGATCTTCAGCAAAATGTCCATTACATTTTCTAGCAGAACCGCCTTTCTTAAGGTAATAATTCATGAAGGATAATGCTGGTATAATTATCTTTCATGAATTCATTCTGAAACATGACCCGCATGAAATCATTCTGGGGTCCTTATATGGGCAATACAATTTTGTTGTATGAAAGTTATATCGATTTTGAAATTCTGATAATACGAAACCCGTTAAATTTGAAGTCTGCGTTGTAAATGGAGTCTTTATATTTAAAAGAAATTTTCTTTGTTATTTTTTTCTTTCTCTACAACTGATTGCCCAATTTTCGAAAATTTAAAGGATTTGCACAAATTAATTTTGGAGTTTACTTTTTCAAATCAACGAAATGGCTGATAAACTGGCCAAAGAGGGTTGCTTTCAAAATACCCCCACTTCTACCAAACTGACCTATCAGGAGCTTTTCTCCATCAAAAAATCTGCCATCACAAAAGACTGGCTGGTTCCTCCATCAAATAACTGGTACAAGGGGATTAACCCAGGTTTCTTTCTTTCCATCTCAGATGATAGGTCATCCCATACTTGCATTTCGCGACTTGCCAGCGGACACTTAAAATGTCTTAAGTTCTCTGAGCGAAAGAAATCCTTTCCCCTTTGTCCTAAATGTCAACACTTCCAGGCCACTCCTCACATCCTTGAGTGCCTTAACCTCAGTGTAGGGAATATTTATTCATCTCCTTGGACAGTCACCGACCATCTCAGAATCAATGGTTTATTTGATCTGGTCTGACTCCGTCAGACCATGATGGAGATAAGACGAAGAAGACTTTTTCAAATCAATGGCTGCTCATTTTTTTGGTCTGCAGAGCTTTTGCAAGTATAGTGATTATTTTTGATATGCAGTTTCTTTGTTTATCGAAATTATTCCCATTCCCATTTGCATTGTTTTTGCTTAATTTTCTATCCTTAAAATTCAATGTTGTTTGTTATTCAAAGAGCTCAGTTGTCAGTAATAGAAGCTCGGAAACGCAGTAGTATATTTCTCTACCCTCCAGTTCATATTTATGACAAGTTTGGCACTAAAGTATAAGTTGCAAACTCGGCCAATTTACATATTAGCACAAACACACACATACGCATGCATGCACTTATTCATAGTTTTTTACTTTTTCGTATGCGAAGTATAGAAAAAATATTGTGATCTTCAAAAATTTTGAATTCAAGATTTTGACGAATCTTTAAGCTTTAAATCTTCCCGAGTTGGAAAAACACATTTTTGGAAAATATCCGTACATCTGTGACAAAGGTAATTAAAAAACTGCTTTCAGCTGGAGGGCTTAAATTTGGTAAACGATCATTACACCAAATATGTAGATATTCCAATTTTCAGCAAAATCCGTTTAAAGAAAATCTGTCTCTCCAGTTGTTCGAATATATATTAACAGGTTAACTTCGCAACGAAGAGGGATAGTTGGATAAAGATTAGTACACAATTTTAACATCTATAGTAAAGACGAAGCCTAATTTTGAATAAAATCGAATAAGAGTTTGTTGATCTGTATTTCAGAAGCACGTAAACGCGATTGTTGTGGAGGCCGATGATGGCTCCACAAATGATAATGAGAAATGAATTAATAATTACTGTGTAACTATTGAAAATAAACTTAGGAATGGCAGCGTTGCTAAAATGATGAAACGATGCTTCTATAAAATGTGGTTTATTTGACTATAAGAAGGGGTATGGAGTCATTCCGCTTTCAACGGTTTCCATTACGTTTGGAGTTCAAGTCTAGTTCTGACGTGTCGTGACCCACGCAAAAAGGAGCAACGGGCTCGCCAAGTTGGTGCGTTGGTAGCAAAGTAATTATTCCGAAAGCTAAGTCTTGAATCTGTCAAATTTGGTATATTATTTCGTAACTACAGCTGTAATTCAGTGTCAAAGTTTTGATTCAAACGGTTCGGAAAAACGTGTCTAAAACAGAAACTTAATTTTCGAATAATATTAATCGCATGCCAGAAAATAATTACTGAAGAACTCGCCAAGCATTACTCTTCCAAATTTAAAAAAAATGCTAAATTCATATCAAAGGTTAATACTTCGTAACTATTGTAAACCAATAACGTACAAAACATTCTCTGGTATAGCACTTCTGTTATTGAATATGCAAGAAACTTTTTGGGGGACCACTGTTATGTTAATAAGAGATACCAGTATCTATTATCAACAGAAATAATGAAAGTTAAATAAAAGGAATCAATGTTGAAACTAAAATTCTGTTTCAACAGCGATGTAATATAAATTGTTATAAACCTTCAGTGGTATTTGGAACAATATTCTTTCTAAATAATCAAATCAACTATTTGTTTAAAATCCAGTGTATTTTAATTTGTATGAAAAAGATTAAAGATACTTTTTACATTCTCTCATATTTTGAAAATAATTTTAGATAAAAAAAATCTTGTGATTCTTTCCTCAGAAGCAAATTCAGATGGCATTTGCTGGTGCGTTTATTGAAGAGTTCAAAGCCTGTAGTACTGAAATGGGTGGCCAGAAATTTTCTAGATATCTTCTGAAAATCGCTGCTTCAGTAACTGGAATTACTTTTCACCACCATCTACAATTGGATATTTTTAAATCATGAAAACTACTGCTTTGACTACTTCTCTTTATAACAGGTTAGCAATATTTTCTTAATAATTTCTCGAAATCTATCGGAAAATAAATGTATCTTAATTTCTAAATGTGTGTTAAAACTCTGAAATCTTTAAAAGCATTACCGCATTCATACTATCGGGAGGCTAACTATTTCATTTTTAAATGAAATTTACGTTTTTTCTTACTAGTAGTTGAATTTTACGGTGAATAGTAGATGGGGATTTCTTAAATTTTTGCTCCAATCTTATGGTTAGTAGGCGAGTTACATTCCTATCGAGCCAAAAGTACACTTCAGCTCGAGAGATATTATCTGGCTTAAATAGCCTTCACTACAATATATTACATGGGAGATGCAGTTTCCTTCACATTTTTTTCCATCTATAAAATTAATCATTGTCCCACAAAATATTCAGATAATGGGAAATATAACTTTGTTCTTATAATTGATGCTTTTTTTATACATTTCCTACCAATTTAGATTAACATAGAAGTTAAATAGTGTTATCTCTTTATTTATTGTCTTATTCTGTTTTATTTTTAAACTTTAAAAAATGTGAACTCTCTCACGAGACATCTTTCCTGTACAAGTTAAACTAGAATTTTAAAATTAGATTTCAAAATTCAGTCCAAATGTAAATATTTTCAACATTTCCAAACCAATTTCCGGAATTCTATAAAACTTATAATTATTCCTTTCATGCCACCTTCCGCTTTAATAACAGTGGAATTTTAGTTCTGGTGTCACACATTTCCGTTCAAGACACAACTCAGTCAGTACATTCCATCTATGTCACCAATCAACAATGAATTTTCAATCTCGTAGGACATATTTTCATTGAACAAACACTATCACACCTCTCTAAACTATCCATTTCACCATTCTCTGCTTAATTTTCAAACTTACTGCACCCTTTATTACATTAAAATTTGAAATTTTGCCTCTTTTGCATTTCACACTCACAGGTTTCATAGAAAATTTCAACCCTGTTTTGCATAATTTCGTTACAATTAACAATTCCACATCTCTACTCTAACATTCAACCAGACTGAGAATACAAAACAACAACTCAAGTTGTTTCAAGTTTTAAAATACCGTCTCTCTACTCTGCTTCTGTCATTAAGGAAGTTTTCAATTAGTCCGTTATATTATAGCCCCATCTCTAGCTTCATAACACTCCTCAAGGGTTCATCTCCTTTAATTTTTTTAAAAAAAGATGTATTTAGAGCTCTACTTGAATGGAAATATTTTGTGTTGGTATTGGTAAAGTTTCTTGTCTTCTTTAGAGCTATTTCTTTCTTTTGTAGGGCTATTTTTTTTTGTGGGTATTGGTAATATTTCTTGACTTCGGTAGAGCTACGTTATTTTGAAGTGGGTGTGGTGGTGTTAAACGGTTTAATCTGAATCTAGAAGGATACAGAATTTTGATTTAACATGAATATATTTCGTCAATTGTGACTGTAAGAATGAAAGAAAGAATCAAAACTTAGAACAGAACTCAAAAGGATTTGTAGGATGGTTTCAGAAATTCTGAAAATTGGATTATCTACTGTATAAAAAATCTCAAAGAACAGTTGAGTGCTGTTAGTAATTGATCTAGTTACAGCTAGAAATAAGACAGAATCTGAAAATTTTTCAAACCAATTTTAAAAAATTCATAAAAATATAAAATCCCATATTAAAATTCCGCCTTTTTCAACCATTTCGAACAATTGTTCAAACTAGTTTTACACAATTGAGTTAAAAAATATTAAAAATGCTACTCTCTAAATTATCACTTTCGTTATTTTCTTAGAACTTTTTTTAAAAATTTTTATTCAATACTATTAACTCTGAAAAGGCTACTTCTTTAATCTCTCTCAGTGAATAGTGTCAAAGAAATCTCTTATTTTTTTACCCCAATTCTGTTAAGATTTAATATTTCACCTCTCTATTACGTTCCTGTCAATAATATCTGAGAAATTTTAAACTAATTTTAATTGAATCTTAAAGATATAAAATCCCATCTCTCTAAGTTATTATTATCAACACTCACTCAGGAATTTTAATGAAAATTTTACTGAATTCTCTTAAGAAATCTATAATACCACAATTCCACTGAAGTCATTGTCACTATTTTCAGAGAATTTTTCACAAATTTATATTAAAATTTAAAATTGCGCTGAACGCACTCTTTAGTTTCAGAAAAAGAGCTAGATTAAAATGTTCTAAAAAAAGTTATTTTCATTACTAATTTTTAAACTAGTTTATAGAATTCTATTAAAAATATAAAATGTCGCATCTTCGCATTCACCTTCACGAATTATTGTGTCATTTATCCAAAGGTAGAATTTTCTTACTTAGATAATTTAATTATATTGGCATAAATTTGTCTGACCAGTCATTATTTAAACCAATATGAAGTGCTATAAAGTAACTTTAAATTCTCACAGAGCAATGATAACTTGATTTTCCTTTTTGCCACTTGCCTTAAAAATATTTTCGGAACTGAATACTGAAAACTGTTTAGCTTGCTTAACTCAAATAAAAAGAAGCCGCTTAAGACTTCCAACAATTTTCTTTCAACTTCACAAGGGACCAATTTTAAATTTTTAAATTAAACTGTATAAAACCAGCTTGATTTAGAATTTAAGTGCAACTGCATGAAGGCATTTAATAGAATTTCATACCACCTATCTCAATTTTATCCACCTATGTTAAATTATGGGGTTTAAAGATATAATCAACTAAAAGAAGGTAGAAAAATTAGTAATTTTGAATATCTGAAACATTAGTAATCCTAGTTAATCCATTTCAACACAATAATCATGCCTCTATCTGCTGTTCCAAATTAGGCATTTTTGGAATTTAGGTATTTAGTCCCCTTTTTTGAGGGAGGTGGGGGGAATTCAAGAACTTATTTCATCTTTGGGACCTCGTTATATATTTTCGTGAATAAAATACTGCTGTTGGTTCTTTATCTTTCAGATCTTTCTGACACAGCAGAGAGAGAGAGAAAAAAATATGGAATAACACTTTTTTGAATCCATAGAGTTGTTGTTGCTGATCCCCTTGTTCTAGACCCCTAGACCAAGTCCAAAAGATCGTGTCGCACCAAAAGGTCAAAAACATTCTCGCTCTCATCCGACAGTTGCCTCTCAGAGGCACCGATACAAGAAATAATATGAGAGGGAGAGGCAATAGCAAGTAGAAAAGGTCCTGTTACGACCATTGAAGACCAGAGACTTCTAATGTGGCCAGACCTTAGTCTAGATAAGACAGATTGGGCAAAGATGATCTCACTAGATTCGTTGAATTAGAAATGCCTACAGTAACGCTACACGAAGCCATCAACAACCGAATGACCATAGAAGCAGCAATAATGAACGAAGGTCATCGTTTAATTTGGAACTTTTTTTTCAATTAATCTACCAAAGCAACATCGTCATAGGTTTTTTTTATTATTATTGTTATGTATTAAATTTTAATGATTGTATGTCAACAAGATGTAAAAGATAAATGGTTCTGTTTTCAATGTTATGAATTTTTATTAGTGAATATCACTTAAATATAAAGAAATTAAAAAATTCCATAAATCCTTCGTTTTTTAAATTCAAATAGCTTAAATGCTCTAATTTTTTTATAGACTTACTATAGTATTTCGTTAAATTTACTTTTAAGCCAATCTGATATTTTTACTTACGGTAAAAGTAAATCTTTTTTTTTTTGGCACATATTTTTACCATGTATACCAGATAGAATATATATCACATACATGTAATCTATTTTATTACTATACTAAACGTATTAATACATTTTGTAATTTCTTCTCTAGAACTTACATGATTAATTTATTTGTTAAAATAAGTTTAGGCATTTTCTATGCAATTAAGTAGTTCATGTGTAAATTAAACTTGCGCATAAGTAAAAAATAGAAAGAAAGAATCGTCATAGAATCTTTAGAGTTATTTGTTTTTACGTCTTTTAGAGTTATTTGTTTTAAAATTTGAAAGGAAAGACTTAAATCAGTACTTTTATTCAAAGAAAACATGTAACATAGAAATTAATTTCAAATACTAACATATTAAAGATATATCTGAAAACAAATCTAGCTAACATTTTTTAAGAACCAGATGTCTACTGAGGCAATAATTATTTAAAAACCCAATAATTTTAATTAATCCTGCCCAAAAGTCATTTCATAAATACTCAGATATTTATATTGCGAATAAAACGCACCGTTTATATGTTAGTAAAAATTAATTAATACACTAGTGAAAAGTATTACACGTAATTACATTTTAGTTAAATAATTTTTTCGGACTTTTATCAAAAGCATGAGTTTTTATTATTTTTAAGTAGTAGCATTAATCAGGTCCTGAAATTCATTTAACTAATTTTTATACAATAAATTTGTTATATGTTTGATTCTTGAATAAATTTCAAAAATATTTTATCAGAAAGATAATATAATTAACTACATTAAAAAATTATAATAACAATTTAATATATTACTATATCAAATTTTTATTATAAAGACGTGCAATAAAAGTTGCACATGTCCTAAAGATTGATTTTCGAAATAAAACTATTATAAACGGCATATGATTGACATGCTCTTATATGTGAAGATCGAAATAGAGCTAATATGACGGTATATAATTAGCACGATGTTACACAAGTAAAGATCGAATAAAAACTAATATTATGGTGTATGATTGATAAGATCACACATATTTAAAGATATATATGATCTTATATTTGTATGATACTATGGATGATTCATATGATACTATATATGAAATGGAAGTTATATGATAAAGTTAGTTTAAGAGGAGGAGGCATTTCTTTTACGTCTAATAAGCACTGCAATCGCAAAAAGATTTTATCTGAAAATCTTGGAATCTATTTATATTTGACTGTGAATCCACATGATTTGCGCATATAAAGCAGGTATATCAATTCTAAAATAACACTGCTTAGTTCTTAATCAAAACTTTATCTACTAATACTTAATTGAGGGAATTTTGTTTACCAAGTAGTTCGTTAGAGGTTTTATCGAATCTTAATGTAACTAATTAGTCAGTCATCTAAAGTGGTCAACAAACGCATCTAATATTAATAAAAAAATGTAATTAAAAATTAAAATTTAACATTTTTTAAAGAAGTTCAAAGTGCATTATTTCATCAAATCCGTTTTTGCACCACTTTAAATTTCTAAAATTAAATTTCCAGCAATCTAAATTTTATTTTCTTATTTGTTTTAATAAATTTTTAAAAATATTTTACTCATATTTTTAGAATAATACTTCTTGTTATTTTTTTACTACGTTTATTTAAACAAGCATCACAGCGACATTAAGCCAAATAGTTCTCTTTGTTCTATAATATTTTAATTTAAGAAGACAGAATCGTTTTAAAATGCAGAAATTACAAAAAAAAAATGAGATTTTTTTAAAAAATTATCATAGAACAAAATAAATCACTTGGTAAGAAACAAAAAATGTTAAATTCCAAACCTGAATAGCTTAATACAATATAGTATTATAAAATTAAAACTCCTATTAGAATAAAAAAGGCAATTAATTCAATTAAATTAAAAATGTGCAATAAATATTTATCATAAGAATCTTTAAATTGCTCTTTATAGAAGAAAGCTTAAATTGATTCAAATGTAAAATAACTATAATTATATTTTACTTATATGTCCCGTATCTATTTTAATCCAATATAAGTAACAAATCAGGCATTAGAGGACTAAAAAAATAATAATAAATAAAAAGTAAGAAGCTAACAGGGTGCAATACTTGCCGATAATCACCAACTTAGTCACTCCCCGTAACTGATGTGGCTTAACTACGATGATCAGACCAGAACCGGTTCTTTTGCAATTTCTGTTTCCAAGACCAGCTTACTAATTTTAAATAACTTCGATACTCACTTTCTTTCTTCCTCTGATCTTTAATAATTAAAAAGAATAAAAGAGTATTTATAATTTCACTCTTAGATTGCTCATTGTATTTTTAGACAGTTTGCTTGAATAGTATAATTTTGATAAATTTGACATATTCTTTGGGATTTATTTATTTGAGAAGCTAAAGTTTGGTATAACAGTATCGTGCTCATTTTTTTAAAATTAACATTAATTTATTTTACTTTATATGAATAAATAACTAAATGAAAATGAATTAGCACATTTTTATATAAAGATTTGCTTTTCAAAATTGAGACAAAGAATCGAAACCAAGTTATGTACATCACATTCACTTGAGGTGAAACGCATAAAAAAAAAGAGTAGGAAAAGAGTAGAAATTTACAGACATCATATTTTTTTTATCAATATCATTAATCGTAAAATGTACAGTACAATTTCTGTAACATTCCCGTTGTTTAAAGCAGAATTTGTCCTATTACATTCATACAGCTATACAATATCTCAATTTCTGCTAATAATATAGATGAGTGTGCCTGTTGAGTGTATGAGTTGGCCCTTTCCAGGCCAGGCCCTAAAACCCAGAGTTACCAAATTTGGTAAAGATAAAATTTAGATGGGAACGTGCAATTCGGAATTTTTCAACATTTTAATTAGAACTTTAACTAATCAAAATTTAGGTGGAATTTTTTGAGATTTCTGTCGATAACTTCCGAAAATGCTACTAAACATAAATGCATTTTACACCGCTTCAAAATTTTATTAAAAAATTGCTTTTATCGATATCAATTTAATAGCTGTACAGTATTTTACTGATTTTTTACAGATTTCAAAAAATAAATTTTTTACTTAATTTTCATTTACAGTTGTCCTAAAATCCAAATAGTTTTTATTATTTCTATAAATATTTTATTGCGTAATTTTCACTTATTCTTGAAAGCTAAAATAGAGGGACTCAGTTTAATAATTGCAAAGTACGAGACAAAAGAAAAACTGAATTTATGACACCTCAGAATATAGAAGCCAAAGGAATAACATATTTAAGTTTTTAATTAATAGAGCCATGATAACACAATTGTCTTCTGTATCCACATGCTTACAAAAATAAGTATCATAACAAGTAAAAATAAGTTATTTATGAATAAATCTTACCATTGTTGTTTTATAACCGCTCGCTTTTACCTTGTCAAATCTATTCAACACTTTTGTATCACATGGGGTAGGTGTTCTTCAGGAATTTTCTTCAAGCGATTCAGAAAAGCAAAAGTCGAATTTCTCATTAGCTGTAAACTTGAGTTACGTCATTTTTACCTGTTGGAGGTGGAAATTGTCGGTTTTGAATCCGCATCCTGTAATGCGGAATATACGGTGCGGCCTGTCTTCATTTTTCAAAAGCATTTTATATTCCGTTATGATCAGTTTTTGAGCATTTCGTTTCCCCAAATTATTGAAGACGACAAATAGGCTTTAAGTCTTTGAAAGCAAAATCCATTTCTGGGGGAAAAATGTGCCATTTTTACAATTATATATATAACAAATATGTGATTGTATGTATTTTTTTGATTTGCAACAAAATCTCCGCTGATATGACTCTTTATAACGAAAAAATGTTATAAGATTATATAGTTTTAAATGAATAATATTAAAAATAAGTTCAAAGTATTTTTTAAAATATTTTGCACTTAAAAAATAAATAAATAACATTAAAAATTCTATATTTAATTTCAAAAGATTCTAATAATTAACCCAGCATTGCAGGCGTTTTTTTCCATATCCATTCAAGCTTCAATTTCATTTTTCGCTATTAAAATGCAAGTTTAACCCTATGCGCTCTGATGTCGAGTGTGACTCGACATTCAAAACTGTGCATCATTTTGACGTTTTATTTATTTTTCTAATTTAATTATTAAAAACGCCTACTTAATGATTAAGAGATGTGGATTGATTTTTCAAAAAAATTCGACCTGAAAGAATTATGCATATTTATTTTTCATAGCAGTAAACAAATATTTGTATAGTGTGAATAATTTTGCATCTAATTATTTTTCGGACTGCAAAGGGTTAATGCGGGTTTTCGATTTTATCATTTTTTCAAAATTTAGTTGAATATTATATATTCTAAATATAATTCGAATCTCACAAGCAAAATTTTCTTGCATTGAAAAAAATATTAGCAGAAAAAAATATTTAAGAAAACTTGTTTACTGTTCTCTTTGAGAAAATTACATGAATTATAATTAATAAGTTTCACTATCATTTAATTTAAATTGTTTATTTATATCAAGAACACATTGAATGTGATAAATCTATTTATGGGAAAGACTTTTAGAGTGCAATATTAAACTATTCAAAGAATATTTTGCATTCTGTCAGCATTTCCTTGTGATGAAAACGTCCATCTGTGTTTTCAAAGAATTCAACCGCAAATGATGTGATTGATAAAATAGTTGATCACATGCCAATGGCAGATGTTCCTGAAAGAGACATTTAAGGTGATCGCCTTAAATGTCTCTTTCAACTTCGAAGTTACATACAAAATTACTCGGTTAGGTTACTCGGAGGTTTATCCATCCAATCAATAAATAAAAACTCTCTAAGTTGTTAAAAAAATCCGTTATTACTTTAAAATTGCCGATGTTTCAGAATTTAATGTATTTTTTTGTGCTTTTCATGAGTTTACTATTATTAACATCAAGCAAAGTTTTGAATGAATTGATTACTAATCATTTCTTCTCTAAAATAAAGTGCACGTTTACATAAAATGACAAATAAAAAGAGACAGAATTTGGAGTCGACCCTCCTGACACAGTAAATAAATCCAAAGAATGTATTGCACGATAAACAAAACAAAGTATGTTAGGCTTCTCACTTATTTTTCGATCTTAACAATTTTCTTCCTTTTGTCACAATAATTCTTATTTAAACAAAGCATTGCTCTATTTCCCATAATGTGTATAAGCTATTTAAGTTTATTAATTTTATAATTTTAAAATGATTTTAGGGATTTTTCTTATATATTATTCTCAGTAAAAATTATTTTATTAATAAAAATAATCGTTTATTTCATTTCAGCAAATCACTTGCTTTATATATAATGTAAGGAAGTCGTCACCTGGTCTCCTGTTGGAAGAGACGCATGTTCGAACAATGCTACCTAGCCAGCTGTGAGGCTATTCATCCTTTGTTGCGCAGTGTGTTTTTCCTCTTTTAGTGTCGCCCTTCGGACTTGAATGGAGATAAATAATGGCACACACGTGCTTTCGGACCATTAAAGCAGCAAACCGTGTCGAAATACCAGATGGGACTATTTCTTCTATGGACCACACAAGCTGGAATAAAGTTCCAATAATGAACAGCATATACTCTTTACGACCCATTGAAGAAAGAAGTGCTAAGCGAATGCAGATGCGAACATTGTGTATTGTGAAGGCTCTGTTAGGGGGTGGATGTTTCAAGAATCTTCCCACGACATGATGGAGCGCCATTGGGAGTATTTCTGAAGAATGATTGGACAATCGGCATCTCTAGCGCGCCAATGCGAGCCTGAGAGGTGTAGCTTCACTACTGTTAAAATGGACGGTCGAGAAACTGAGTCAGGGAGAGGAGACAAGCTGATCCGGTGGACAAGACAAGCAGATGGGGGTAGACGAGACCAGCTGATCTGTCTAGAGACTGGACGAGAGCGGATACGACAACGAGTCGATCTGTGAGCAGTGTTAAAGTTGAAGAGATACCACGTGATCTCGAGTTTGTCGGAAAGATCTACCGGAAGTAATTCATAGATTTCTGAAGCTACACGCAGCAGCCGGATACGCGGACAGCTTGTGAAACTGGAAATCCAGTAGTAAATATTTCTCAGCATTTAACCTAGAGGACGTGTTGTTGTTTTTGTTATTATATAAAGCTATTAAATAAAACCTTTGTGTTTAAAACGCTACCATTTTATTTGATCGACCAGGATCAAGTCATTACAACAACCTGTAGTTCCATAGCTAAAAAATATATTTAATAAAAAATAAAATAAATACAAAACACAATTAAAAATTTATTTCTTTATTTATTTTATTCATTTTTTTTCTTGTCTATTTTTTAGATTCATCATCAGGTGGCGCCACAAGTATAAAATAAATATTCATTTAAATTAATCGATCAATTAACATTTAATTTCTAAAAATATTTTTCAAAAATTTGTTATCCTCAATAAAGTATTAATATGTAAAATTTGGAATTGCAGTACATCAGGAAATGAATGCAAAAAACCATTAAAACATTCTATCTTTAAAAATATTTAAAAAATCAAATCTAATGACAGTGTTCAACAACAACAAAAAAGTTGTCATGTATATTTTAAAGTTTTACATGCATTTTCCAGAAGTACAGATAAAAGTCTATTTTTGGTCGAATTTCGTTAATAACTAAATAAAACGCTTTCAGAGTTTAAAACCTTCCCACAGCTCTTACCAATTTACTAAGTTTACTTGGCGAAGTGCTTATTCTTATCTGTTGGGACGACTTTCGTAGGTCTCCCTTTTTTTTAATCTTTTATATACAATTACAAAATAGAGTTCCAGAGTAGAGAGATAAAAATTTATGACCAGATGGATTTTTGCTTGCTTTTCAAGATAACAGATCCATCACATAATATGTACCTTTAAGTTGATTGCTTTCACACTCATAGTACTTACTTAACCTGGTAGATGTATAATTTGCTTATCCTTTTTATAATGTGAGAACATGATACTGTTTTGGTTTGGTCTCCAAAATTTGCGGGCAAAAATTATTTTTATTTGCTTTTACCAGTATTATTGATAAATATGTATGTTTCTTTAAAAAGGTTTACCATCCTTTACCGGAATTGCTTCATTATTACGTATATATA